>SIJG01000227.1:81270-98776 GCA_023374025.1 Heterodera schachtii
AAAGATAGTTAATTGAAAATTTAATAAATATTTAAAAATTTGATGTTAGTTCTTAGATTTGGTTTTACCCTTTTCAATGTTTATTTTCCTTTGTTTATTATAAACCATATTTTCAGCAATTATTAAAACTAAATTATCATTATATTTTAAATAATTAAATAATTTTTTCAAAATTCTGACGATAAAGTCCAATTGAGAGTCAAAATATTTATTGGTTTGGTTTATTTCAAATCAAAAGGTTGTTTTTGTGTTCTAAAAAAATTTATCCATGTCTTAAAAACTCAATGAATGTAAAATTTATCAATACTTTCAAATTTAATTATTATTTATTTCACTTGTTTTTTATGTCATTTTATTAATTTTTAGATTTGTTCACCGAATGTATTATTCGTTTGACATTTATTCTAAAACTAATTATTTAAAAAATTTTTCCTTTTTTTTACAAAAAATGGAGATCCATATAATATTTTAAAAGATCTTAATCATTTTTTTTTATTGCAAACATTTTTGAGACAGCAATAGATCATTACAGGTAAAAAAACTATGTGCCGACTAAATGACTTAATCTTTCTTTATTAGTGATTTTTCTATATTTTTAATTAATTTTATCAAATATTAAGTATTTCCTAATTAAAAAATAAATTAATAATTAATTATCTGATTGAAATTATCGTTATCGACCCAGATTAAATAATCAATGCCGACCCAGTTTTGTTTCTCTGCATGTAGTGTCGAATTGTAATTGGAACTTTTTTTTTTTATTTCATTTCCATAGTATTTAATTTATCTTTTAATAAATATGAATAAATAAGTTGAAAATTCTCGCCACTACTGAAGTAGAAGATAAATTATATTTATTTTCATTAATAATAATTATATGGCTGTTATTTTATTACCTGCTATGCAATAGATAAAAAAGAATTATTTAAAAAAGAATAAAATAGAAAAAAGTATTTATGTATAGTTAATAGAATAACAAATTCAAGATAATATATTTAGCGAGATAAAGGAAAAAATAATGCAAGCTGTAAACATATAGCCATAATTTTTGGTCTAATTGATTAAAAACAGTTAAAAGAATGATTTATTAATCTTTGAATTAAATAAAAACATTTTTTCAAAAAACACGGAAATACCTAGAGCCTAAGCCTAGGCCTAAGCTTAGAGCCTAAGCTTAAGCCAGCACAAATTTGTACTAATTCCTTTACAAATTTTTTCAGGTAAATTATTTTATAAATCAAATAAGTAATATTTTTAATTTTAATATGTCTGAAATTGCATGTCAAAAGTCCTAATTAAATTTATATGTTTTTAAATATAAAAGGTTGTAAGTAAATTATGTAAAATTTTAACGAAATTTACATTTTAGTTGTCATTATTCCATTTAATTTTGTTATAACAATAAAAATATCTATTATAGAAAATTTGACATATGAAAATGTTTTTTTGTTTTCATGATCTTGTAAAGCAATTTTAAAATTTAAATTTAGAAAGCGAATAATTTTAGGAGGCAATTGTTTTAATAAAAAACAATTAAAAAAATATTGTAAAAAAATATATTGTTCTTATCGAATTTAAATATTTAGTTAATGGTAAAAATCAAATGATCAGGACATCGCAAAAAATTTTTGAATAAATGAATAAATTAGGCAATATTAAAAATAATTAATTAAATAATGCTAAAATTTCTACCATCAAAAAGTGATATTTGCTCCAATTTAATAAGGTCTAATTATTTTGAATATAGTTCGTTTTAATATTTTTTAGTATTTAAACAGTAATACAAAGCGAATACATAAAAAATATAAGATTTAAAATGGAAAATATTGTTTCCAAATATTAAAAATTGTGTAGCTATTTGAGCCCCCAGGGCCTTTTTTTCACGCACTTCGCAGTCCAGAAATTATTTCAAAAATCTGTATGTTCTAAATAAAATAAGTTACAAAAACTCATTTTTTGTGTAAAGAAAATATGATAAACATCACCTAACAATTATATATTAAATTATAATGAAGATTAATATAATTAGCAGATACAGTAAAAAATAAATAACGCATGCGATGCTATCATAAGTTCGTTGAAGACATAAGTTAATGTGAAATTAAAATACTTACAGGAGTATATTTCTCAAGAATTGTAGTATAATCCAAATTACAGCTTTTATTATTTTAATAATTAACTTGACAATAGAAAGACATATACTACAGCATCGACCAGGACTACATAGTATTTGAAACGTAAATTAAAGAATAAATGAAAGCTGGATAATATATATTTATTAAATAAATAACCAAAAAAGAAAAGAGAATAATTGCAATGAATTGAAAAACATGGTAAACATTGCTTTGGTTTTTAAAACATAAGAACAATATAAAGTAATATATAAAGATTAAAAAGAAGCGGGATAAAACATACACTCTATATCTGGTAAATTAATATAAGGTTGCAATTTTCATTGTGTACACTTACTTTTGCAAGAATTGAAACTTTTTATTTCCGACAATATAATACGAAGAATTATTATATTAAAGTAAAATGAAAATAATAAATTAATATACTCAAAAATCAAAAATTTAATAATTAATTCAAAATTGAAAATATTATAAAAAGTTATAATTCTGAAAAGTTCATTTGAATAAAACTCACTGGTTGAAACTCAACTTTAATTAGAAAATTGTTTATACTCAAAAATAGAAATAAATAAAGACACTAACAATTTAAAATTTTTTATGGCTGATTAAAAAATAAAAATGAATGTATATATTGTTTAATTTTAATAAAAAAAATGTATTGTAAATATATCTTTTCATACATAAAACCAACATAAATATTAACTTTTTAGCTTAAATCCATTGTTAAAATACTTTTATATTTCATTTAAAAATAAACAATTAATATATAATTTCAATCTGACAAGGACGGTACGATATTCATCTCGGTATGAATTTAAAAGATTTTATATGAATATATTCCTGAATGAAAAATCAAGCAACTTCACGGATGTCAATGCGCGATTATCGTAAAAAAGTGAAATCTTTGTGCTATTAAACTATTAATAAGATAAAATAATTAATTGAACAATTCAAACATAATAAATAACTCTTACAATGGGTTGTATGAGTAAATAAGTCCACAGCAAGAGAATTGAAGACAAAATTATCAGAATAAAAGTAAATCATAAATAATAAACATTGATGTATACTTTTAGATTTATATATTAATCTGTAAACCACAAGGAAAACTTTGTAGACCCGGACGAGTATGATATGGATTCAACACCGAAGGTCGACGCTCAAATTGTACTGGGACAAAAATTATAAAATAATAAAATCAACCAAATTACAATTTTTCAATAAATTTAAAATTTAAATAAAATAATAAAATCAACCAAAATTACAATTTTTCAATAAATTTAAAATTTAAATCTAATTTTTTTATTTTCATAATATTATTGAAATAAAAATTTCTAAATTTGATAAAATAAAACTAAATTACGCGTACTGAACATTTTACCGTTAAGTTTTGATTTAATTAATTACATAAATTTTATTTTGTATGCATGTAAAATCATTTAAAATGAAAGGAAATTTAGATAATTATAACCGTTTTGAGCCTAATAACATTTGTTCACAAATTGACATAAAATAATTACGTAAAAGAATAAATAATTAGTTCAACCATTATTGCATAATTTTAATCAATTCAAAATTTCTTAGAATAGCGATCAAAAATGTTATTTTACTTAAATGGAGGTTCACTTTTGGAATTAAATTAATATTTAAATAGATTTGCTCTTTTCTCGTTTTATTTATTCTAAATTAAAAATTTGCAATAATATACAGGGTGCGGCAAAAGTTCTGCAACCCGCTTTTCTATGGAAAATTTCAGTTCAAAATAAAAAGAAAACCACATTACGTGAAAATAGCATTCAATAGGAAATTAGTTATTAGAAAATTACATCAAAAGTCCTCAACATGAGCTGAGATACATGCTTCCAACGCTTCCGAAAATGGTGCTATGCCGAAGTGACAAAAGTATGGGTATGGGTGTGGGCGAAGTGACAAAAGTATGGGTGTTTGTAATAATTAAATTTAATTATTATTTTAATTTTACTTGCTAAGTAATTAATCATAACTTAGCTTAAGCTTAGTGAAATTAATAAAATTTAGTATTTAGCGACAGCTCGAAGCATCCTCTACTACTTATGTAATTTTTAAAAAATTTACAAAAAGTTGTAACCAAAAAAGATCGAAAAATTTTGACTCAACAATTATGGCCCTAACTTTTTTGAAACTCAATAAAATTTTTTGAAATTTAGCAGAATAATAGAGTAATCTTTGATATAGTAAAATGTTACCTTATTTTACTAGACTAGAAAACATTGAATGAAGGGATATTTGATTCTAGCAAATCAAAAAATAAAACAAATAAAATTTCATTCAAATTGGAAAAAAAGCATAAAAATTTAATTCGCATTGTATGTAAAAACTAAATAAAAATGGAATAATACAATTTTTTCTTAATTCATCATAAATCTATTAATTTTTGCTTTAAATAAAAACTACATTAAATGAAACTGATAGCTGAAAACTTCTTTTATTGATCCTGCGTCGGCAGCGAGAGGATAAAGAGAATCAAGAATTCAAAAATAAATTAGATTTCAAATTCCTTATTTTTATTTTTAAAATGAATTTCTAATTTTTGAATAAATAAATGGAATTTTTTATTTATTAAAAAACATAATTTATTTTGAAACTATTAATAAACAGACATTAAAAAGCAGCAGAATTAACTTATTGATCTGTTGAAAAAGGAATAAATATTATAAATTAAACATATTCATAATTATTTAAAAATAATGTAAACTCGTTTTATATGACTCAATAATATATTTTATGTTGAAAAAATAGTAAAAAATTCTAATTGAAATCATAAAATTGAAAGTTTGAAATACGTCAAGTATGCTTAATATAATTAAAAATATATCATTATAAAGCTATAGAGAGAAATAATTGTTGTACAAGCTACGGAGGCGATATAAGTCTCGCCCACAGAGAGGGCACACTATTTTAAACAAAATAATAAAAATAAATCCCAACGTTAACCCTTAAGGGGATACGTAAGAAAATTTTCTTCCTAAACAGTTAATATTAACGTATTATAATATTTAATAAAATAAATAAAATCTTATTTAAGAAAAAGATTCAGCGAAATGACAAAATGCATTTTAAAATATTAATTAAAGTATTTATAATTGAAAATCTTTCATAGTAAAAGCAAAATACTTTTAAAATTAATCTGATTTGAAAAAATAAAATGAAACTCAAATTATAATAAGAATAAAAAACACCAGTTTACCTGCGTTATTTTTTTGAAAGAGAGAGTTGAGCTAAAACTGGTAAAAATGAAGTAAATTTAAAAAAATTTGGGAGTACATAAAACCCATCCGCCACAAAATGAAAAAGAAATTCAAAGCCGCTAGGTTTGAGCATCACCGATACATAAAGCATTAATCAAAGCTGTATAATATAAACTAAAAAATTCATTTATATATTTAAATAAATAAACGAAAGATACAACAAATCAACTTCATTTTAATAAAAATGAGAAAACTTAACAATATTTTTTTAAAACATTAAAATTTATAACAGAAACATTCGGAGCACCAAACGGAACAATCGTTAATGTATGGTTTTCAGTGTCATGGGTTTATAATATCAAATTTTAATGATTTCTTTCATTTTTATATTTTCAAAAAAATAAATAATAAAACTAATTAAATATCTAAAGTAATACAACGAAAAACAAAAAATAATGAGTAATGAAATCAAATGATCAAATTAAAGAATTAATGAAGTTCTGAAAAATAAATCCTTGTAGCTTGAAAATTAATATTGATACCCTAATTAAAAAATAGATAAATTACCTTTTTTTTAATATTTTACCTTAAAAAAATAGTATGTAATTTCTATATATAAAAAAAAAAATTTTTTTCTAGCATAAATTTGAAGATGACATTTGATGAATTTACAGATTAAGTAACTTTTAAACAAAATAACTAAATATTTATTAAATATGATTTCTAAAATATGAAATAATACTCATGAACATTTCTGAAGTAAAAAATAAAAAATACAATTACATTATTTTCAAATTCAATTTAACTAGTTTAATAAAATAATTGCAGTTTTGAAATAATTTATGAAAATGTAGTAAAACTTAAAATGAAAAATATTATTAGAAAAAGATAAATAATAAAATTTTTGAAAATATAACAATAAGTTTCCTAAAAGAAGCTTTAGTAATACGATCTAAAAACATGAAAAAATTTACATGAAAAAATTGTATTTTCCTATAAAATTGCCTTAAAGTGAAAAAATAAAACTCTGTGACTTGTGTTCATCGTTTGAACAAACTTCTGAGACCAGCCAAGAAATTCAAAAATTAAATAACTTTAATTAATTAAAAGAAGCGGAATTCAAATAAAAAAATAAAAGCAATAGCAAAATAAATATAAATAAATAATTATTTGAATGCTAATATTCCGTAGAAAATTATTAAATTTTTCAAAAATATTCATAAAATTTCAATTTATTCCTGAATTATTCAAAAAGTGTGCAAAATGCACGGCTTCAATAAAGATGTATATTGATAAACCTAAACAGTCTACAAAAACGAGGTTGATGATTACGAATTTATCTAAATAATTCATTAATTCGAAATCAGAGATTGCGTTCATAATACCACAAGGAAAAATTCTTGGATGCATCTTTCATTGCATGCCCATGAGAAAAAAGTAAACTGAAATTCCAGATAAATAAAGAAAAATAATTTTCTTTCGACAAAAGAAAATGTTACAAATAAAAAAAATATTGAGCTTTTTAGACAAAATAAATGCAATGAAATAAAATAATACTAAAAATTAATTTACGACTTTATATAAATTTCATTAAAAGACTAAAGGCATAGGATAGGCTGAAATGATAAATTTTTGACATGAAAACAAGCAAAATACCTTTTTACAATATTCTTCATGTAAGTTGTGAAAATAAAATAACCTTATATTTTATGTCTAGAATATTAAAAAATGTGAAAAATTAATAATAAAAACAATAACTAAATAAACGATAAAACAAACGATTATAAATTAATTATTTCACTATTCGTCACTATTTCGGAGTTTTTGTTAACAAATTAAATTAAAAAGGAACCAAATAAAACTTAAATAATGACAATAATTATATTGTATATAAAAATAGATTAAATCAAAAAATGTTCAAAATAACGATTATTAAATCCTTAAATAATGATTTTTGGCACAAAAAATTCTAAATAACGATTTTTGGCTCAAAAGCTTTAGTCACCCAAATGTGGCAAAAATGCTAAAAGCCGTATGGCGTGCCATATTTTGTGTCCGAATGTTTTTGCTGGCACTTTTTGTGGTCCGCGAAGAGTTTGCCAAATGAAAAGTTCTAAAACTCTGGAGGCGGACAGTAAGCGCATAAATGGTCCTGTAACGAGAAATATCAATTATTTCTAAGCATAAAAAGGTGCCCTTTTCCATTTCGGCTCCAAGTTCAAAAAAAAATTATTTTCAAAATCAGAACGCCAAAATTTTAACTCTCTCTCTCTCCTTTCTCTGTCTCTCTCCCTCATTCTCTCTTATCTCTTTCTCTTTGCTCTCCGACTCCCAGTCTCTCTCCCTCCCTACTCTCTCCATTCTGTCTCTTTGCTCTCGGACTCTCTCTCTCCACTACTCTCTCGCTGCGTTATAGAAAATCAACACAAAACTACGCTGACTCGTTGATATCATTGGCAAATGAATGTTACCGGGTTCTCGCTGGGCTCACCCGCAACTGCGGGTTTGGGTACCCGTTACCCGTTTCTTTTAGTATCACTATGATGAAATTACCTTACAAAAAGAGATGATTGACTTTTCTAATCATAACTATTTCAATACTTAATTAAATTCTATGAAATTTTATAGACTTATAGAGGAAACTAGAGCTATCGAAATATATCAAAAATGTTTAATTATATTACTTGTAAGGAAAGTTATTAAATGTGAAATATAGTGTGTTTTTGTGGGTATTTCATGTTTAAAAGGTCAAATATTTTTTCAAAAAGGGAGAATAAAATTGTCCAAAATCGAATAATCATTATTTTGAACCGGTAAAAGTAAAATAGACATGAAACGAACAAAAAAAAATCAGTAAAAATTTTCAAATTTTTGATGATCCCTAGCTTAGTGAAAAACGAAAATTTCTTAACGAAAATTATATCATTGAATAGAGCAGACTTTATAGTACAACTTAGCAAAAGGAATTTTTAATATCATCTTTTTAATTTTTTCGGAATTTTTTAAAAACATGCTCATGTTGTTACCCTGGCATGGGTGAGGGTTGAAAAGTTACCCGCAGCTGAGGGTAACCTTACCAGTTACTCGATTCTTTTAGTGCGGGTTAAAAAGTTACCCGCAGCTGAGGGTTAGTTAACCGGGTTAAGTTACCCTCAACTCAGGGTTGCTCTTTTAGTACGGGTAACGGTAGGTTAACCATTACCTCGTTCTTTTGGTACGGGCCCCGATGTGCCCTCACCCCTCCCCCACATTCCACATTCCACTTCATCTTCATATTTTCCTTTACATATTACTTTTTTTCCTCCCATCTGTGTTTTTAATTCTTAATAATGAAAATAAAATAAAAATAAATATCTTTGAAAAATAAAAATTTAGTATTTATGCTATTCAAGGTTTAACAAAAAAGGCTTACCAAAATTACGGTAATTAATAAAAAAATTAAATTGAAAAAATAAAATTATTATTTATATACATAAAGAAAATTATTCTTCTTCAAGCCGGAAAACTTAAGACAACAGAAAGGTGTGCGCATGAGCTGAAGATATAGAAAAAATATTTTAATAAGATCTTCCAAAGGCTTAAAATTATACTAAGAATTACATGTACTAAGAAAATATCACTTCTTACCCAATTCAAATAAATTAATTAAAATTTGTAAAAACCAAAATTTAACACTACCTACAATTTGCATCGGAAAACTCAATTAATAAAAAAATATTTTAATTACAAAAATTTATATGTCAATAGATAAAAAAAAGACCATATTTATATAAAAAATATTATTCTTCCAGAGCTGGTACTCAAGTACCCAAAACATAAATTTAATTAAGTAACAGACCAATCATCTTATTATTAATAAATTCTCTTGATTTAATAGCCTTAAATAAATTACCAAATGAACTGTAACTGAAATTGCTTAAATTATATATGAAAAATTCTGAAATTGTTTAAATTATATTTGAAAAATAACTGAATTGTTAAATTTTTTTTTGAAAAAATAATCACCTATTCCACATAATGTAGACAAAAATGAAGCAAGAAATTGAAACACAAAGAGAAAGCATCATATAACCTGAATCTGCTTGGCGTAAATTTGCGATAGTATTTTTTATAGTTAATTTTTTTTCATGTCACGTATAATCTCCAAAATAATAGTAAAATTTAATTTACTAATCCAAATTTGATCATTCAATACCAATTGTACAAAAAATGTCACCAAAATAATCGTAATAAATAAGTTGCAGCAAATCTGAAATTTTCATTAAATACACTACAAAAACGGTATAATCATAATAAAAAAAGATTAAATCATATGGTATAAACGAAATAAATCAAAGAAAGTAAAAAATTTTAAAAATAATTACAAAATTTTTAGAGCAAAGTTATAATTAAAGCGATAATAATAAAAAAAAATCGATTTAATCAGTAAAATATAAGATTTTAAAAAGTCAACCTTTGGCTTGTTGTTAATAAATTATAATAAACATCATCATAATGAAAAATTTTAACAACATAAAATGAAGGTTTCATGCAAAAAATAGTTTATTTTTCATTTACATGAAATGATTTTTACGCAATTATTTATTTAATAAACTGATACAGACAACCAAGAGTAGTATGTACAACATATTGCGATTAAGAATAAAACCTAATAACTCATTTAGAATAACTAAATTTGACAAAAACACCAAATATATTTAGCAATATAAAAAATAATTCGTTCCAGTATATTTTCACAGATAATAACCTAAGTATAATTTTAAAAAATGGAATATAAATGATAACTTTTTTAAAAAAGGTAAATTAAATATTCTTACCCAGTTTTATTATTCTTTTAACTGAAAAGTTAAAATTAGATTATTTATAATTTTCTTAAAAAATAAAAAAAATGTCTAATAAGCAGTGAACAAGATAATAATTAAATTAAATAAAACTACCAAATAAATTTATTTAACAATATTAACGAATAAATTAATTAAATATATTTTGAATAAAAATATGAGCGAATGTTTTTTATACAATTAGACGTCAACGAATACGAGTTTACTAAACAATTGGACTACAAGATAGAAAATAAAAATATAGAGTGTGATAGCAGAAAATGACTCCGTCACAATTGAATGATAAATTAAATTAAAGCGATCAAAGCCGTAAGATTTTTCCACTATTTTTTCAATTCATATATTAAAATGATGAATTATTTTACAAGACCAGAAAAACATTGAATGAATGAAGGGATATTTGATTGTAGCAAATCATAAATAATACAAATAAAATTTCATTCAAATTTGAAAAAAATCATAAAAAATTTAATTCACATTGTATGCGAAAATTAAATAAAAATGGAACAAATACAATAATTTACTTAAATCATCATAAATCTTTGTGCTTGAAATATACATTAATAACTCTGCAAAATCACAAAAAAAGAGATGTGAGCCGCAATCATGAGGAAGTAAATGTTAGTTGCAGTAAATCAAATAACACTAAAAAAAAAAGTTAAAGAAAAAATATATAATGAAATTTGTATTATTAAATAATAAATAAATCTATTTTCTTAATTAGAAATATATTTTAGGTTGAAAAACTATAACAAATTCTAATACAAATTATAAAACTGAAAGTTTAAATACGTCAAGTATGCTTAATATAATAAAAAATATCTTATAAGGTTATACAGGGTGACAAATAAGTAATGTCCCATTTATTTATTTGAATAACTTTTTTCAAACTCAATAAAAAATTACAAATAAGTAGTCAAAATGTGCATAACAGAATGGAGAATATTGCTACACAATAGTTTTATTAATGAAAATAAACCATTTTTCTATGAGAATTAACTATGACCCTAGTCACTTGAAAGGACTACTCGAGATAATTTATGGGTTAAGTTTAGGAGAATAATAGTCCAACTTTTTATCATGGATAAAAACCCAAAAATTGCCCCTAAACCAGTCACAAAGTTACAAACATAAAAAATACTTTCCATAATTTCTTCAAAAAGGCACTTATCTGACATGAGCTACCAATTGGACCGAGGCTTTATTCCGCGCCAAAGAATTTCATCTGAGTATTTTGATGGTGTCATTACACTAATGTAGAATGGAATTTTTATTTTTCATTCGGTTCTCCTTAAAGAGAATTAAATTGGCTTTAATATGATTATTAAAGGATTAAAATCAGTTTAATACTTTTCGAGATATAAAAAATTATACAGTGGGACATTACTTATTTGTCACCCTGTAGATAGAATAATTGTTGTACAAGCTACGGAGGCGATATAAGTGTCTTTCATAGTAAAACAAAATACTTCTAAAATTAAACTGATTAAAAAAATAAATATAAACTCAAGATTATAATAAGAACTAAAAAACATCAGTTTACCCGCGTTATTTTTTTAAAAGAAAGAGTGGGGCTAAAAGTGGTTCCTTGCTTTATTTTATAAAAATAATATTTAAACTCGCAAAGAAATTACTGGCCACTGAAAACTCTGATGGTTTAAAACATAATAAGAGATTATAAAAATTAAAAAATATCTAAAAAAAAACTAAAAACGAGAAACAGCACATATGAAAAAATAATATATGAATATTAATATTGTAATAGAAATTAACTGGGAATATGAATATCCAAATCAACATCAACTTTATGTTTTCTATCATACTTTAAAAGAATTGGGTCAAAGATTAAAAGATTGATAAACTCAGCAAATAAATGAAGGTACCTAAAATAGTTTCAATAATTTAATTGTACAAAATAATTTAACAGCTCTATGGACATGAATACATATAATACATTATGATAACATAAAAGAATCTAGATTTATTACTCAATTTAATAAATTAAATCGAATTTAATAAAATAAAAAAGACCTTAATTTAATTTTTTCCTTTGTTAGACAAAAATAAAAATACAATCTTAAAAATTAAAGCTTTTTATGGTGAAAAATAAATTAAATATCTGTTTTTAAGTAAATTAATAATATTGACTGATGCTAATCTGATCAATTTTTTTTCTGTTCCACCAACCAAATTTTGTGTAAATCCATATTGAGCTGATACGGAAGAAAATTTTGAAAAAAAAAAATCAAAAATTCAAATAATAAATTAATAAAAAAAATTTAAATAATTTATAGTAAAAGTTTTTTATTTTTCAAAACATAAATGAAAAAATTAAAAAAATTATGCATCGAATTAATGGTAAAAGCGATTCAAGCTTCTATATATTCAACCCATATTTAGTTTTCTTAAATAAATTATTTAATAAATTTTATTCACGATGGTCGTGATACGTGCATTGATAAAAATTTTAAATACTTTTATCATATATCTAAGAAATATTATCTACATCGAATCAATTATAAAAAGATACACAATTTAAATAAAAAAATGAAGATATTAAAAATGGAAACAAGAATTTAATCAAGCGAAATAATGAAAAACACATTGCTTAATCACCAATAAAAAATAATTATAAAAAATACGGTGTAAAAATTATTTATTCAACTTTATGATTAAAACAAACAAATAATAAAACTTTTTCATCCTTGAAAGTATTTACAAGTAAAGCGCGCCAAAAACGAATAATAAAAACCAAATAAAGAAAAAAAATTCAATAATTAATTTAATTTCTTTTGAGCCGATTGAGCCGGACATTCAAACTCTTCAACACTTACCCATGAAATAGATAAAGCCTTTACAATAAATTAAGAAAATGATTTAAAAATTAATAAATGCAAGAATCAATTGTCAAAATTCCATAATTTAAATTAAATGATGAATTTAATAAATTTTAATTTTTGAAAAATTCATAAAATTAAAACACTTTCTTCTAAAAAACTTATATTAAAATAATTATAAAATTAAAGTAAAAAAAAAAAAATTTGTTAAAAATGGAAGAAAAATATTGCAACATGTGTTTAGCTCGATTACAAATAAATTAAAGAATTAGATTTAAATAATCGTAAAATTTATTTTCATCTTACATATAAATACAGATAGTTAAAATAATCTAAATAAAAACCATAAAATTACCAAAAAATAATGATCATCTCATTAAAATAAAGTAATATTTTTAATTGGACCTTACCAATTAAAATGAAATATTTAATGTAATTTAAAAATAATATTAATATTCTGATTATTAAATTATTAATTTCTAATTTAAATTAAAAATTTATTTATGATGTGAATATTAAAAAAATCAAATAAATCATGTCGTTCCTTTGACACACTGCATGAACAAAATGAAGAAATTCAAGAATTATTTCATAATTATTGAAAATTAAAATCAGAAAAGCGAATAGAATCCAAAATAAAAAAAAACAATGAAATTCAAACAAATTTTTATTTACTGAATTTGAATAATTTTTTTGTAATTTTTATTGAACTTTATAAATATATTTAAATAATTACATACTTTGCTTGAAACACCTTCACTTTAACATTTAAAATAGAATAGTTAAACGAAGAACATAAAGAATTAATGAATATTCAAAAAAAATTTAATATAAACCAAAAATAGAAAACTGGCCGATTTTCAGATTTTTTCACTTTCTATTAAAGAGTTATTATGAGGAGAATTAAAAAGAATTTACTGAACGATTTGATAAATTTAAAGAATTATATGGCCAAGGCAAACAGAAAGAATTAAAGATTTTTAGTAAGTTTATATTTCCTTGTTTCGTGACCGGCCTTTTCTCCAAAATGATTTAAATTTATTAAGGTTCGCTCGCATTTAGCGCTAAAAATTAAAATGAATGAAAACCTTGAAAAAATAAATGGCTCATAACCCTCGTAAATATCAAAATTTTACACATTTTTATTCGATCACTTTTTTCAATTCATGCATCGTCGGACCGTGTTCTCGAACATGAAATTGGTTCCATTATCGATCAATACAAGAGATGCGATTTTTATGCAAAAAAATCGCGAAATGCGCCTAAAAAGGCAGAAAAAATCGTAGAATGGCATTAAATAGAAAAGGACAACAAATATGGCGTTTATAATTGCGTTTTTAAAGCAGTTTACGTTAGCATTTATAAGAATTATATTTTTAAAACGAAATAATTAATCAAATGGTAAGAAGTAATATTTTAGGAAATTAAAATTTACAAAATAGAAACAAATGCTGAATTTTTCATATGGATTTTTCTAATATTTTATTTGCGTTTAATATTACTCAATTTTGTTATTTTCTCTTCAACAAATATTTTACAAATTAATAGATTCACGTATTCCCTAACAGAAAAATCAATTTTTTACTTTTAGATTTAAAGAAATATCGCAAAAAAGTAAATTTAAGATATTTTTATTTTGTAATAGTAATCTGAATTATGTACAGAAGTGTATCGCAAGTAAAATGATAATAAATATTCATTCATTTAGGAAGTTTAAAAATTTAGTTTACAAAATAAATAAAACAATTGATAGTTTTGTTGAAAATATAAACATTTTATAACATAAAAATTTAAAAACTGTATTTATTAAAATCTAATTTTATTTACATTTTACATTTAAAAAAATAAATAAAAGGCCAAGATAAACAATGCAAACAACTAATTATAAATATAAAGCCTTAAATTGCTGTACAATCCAACAAGAAAAGTTAATTGAAGAATTTAAGTTCCAACTGCTTTATTCTGTTCAAATTAAAAGAATATTTATAAAAAGCGGTTAGAAAATAATAAAAATATAAGATTTTGACAGTAAGGTTTATAAAAAATAACTGGAAAATGTTAAAAAGCGATGAAATAATTGCATAGAATTAAAATACCATTTCAATATTAAATAATACAAAAAAGCTGTGGAATAAATTATAAATTTATTTAAAAGTGATATAGTAAAACCAACTAAATATATAAAGCGATAAATTTTTTGTTTTATTAATCTGTGAAATTTCAAAATTCTACGAAGACAATATGCCGAGAATTAATTTTACATCAAAATATAATATTGATATTTGATGAATATTATAAGAAAACCCAGGTGATTATAAAAAAATACCGACCAGAGGTTGTATAAGTTTATATCTAAGAAAATCAGACGAAGAAATAACGATTAATTAGTGAAAAAGGGAGCAAAAATAATGCTCAATTGCAGTGAAGTATTAGTATTATAGAGCCAATTGATTACATTAAAAAGGTTAATTAATTAAAATCTCGAAAAAATTATCGAATAAAAATATAAAAATTAAAACTTTTTATAAAGTACATAAAAATCAAATAAAACGGCTTTGTAATCTGAAAGCTAAAAGAAAATAACAACGATTTATTCGTGGAAAAGTTTATGTACATGGCTTATCTCTTTATATATAGATTAAAAGATTAATAAAATATTATTCATTTACTAAAAGCTTATGAACATATTAAAAAACCCATTTGAAAATATTAAATTAGGTTGAAAGATAATTAAAGAAATTATTTTTATATTTTACAATCATCCATCGGTTCGTTCAGTCGAAAGTTTATAAAACAAATGGTAATGTATTTAAAATTTCATTAAACAAAAATTCTTCGCGGATTTATAGTACCTAATCTGTAAAATAAAAATAAAAAGAGGGACATATATTCTTATTCTAAAAAATTATTAAAAGTAAAATCAAAAACTTAATAATGAAACTCTTCACGATGTACACAAGATTGCCTACTCTCCAATTTATCGCCAAGCGAATTTATGAAATTTAAAGCTCGAAGCTTTTTTATTTAAATACATAATGTTTTAAAATTAACTTAAAAAATAATAATTGAAAACGCAAAAAAATGAATATTATTTTGCTAAATATATTTTACATTCATGCTTTTATTAATGAAACAATCTAACAGCTATATTTAAAGGCAAACAATAGCGAAATTTAAAATTATCTGAATAAATTCATTATACACAAATTAGTAAAAGAAGGAATATGAAAACAAAGCACCAAATGCATATTTAATAAAAAAATTGTAACGTCTTAAAAATTGAATAATAAAAAAATATATTAGGAGAAAGAATGTCTAAGTTTCAACCTTTGAGTAAAAAGAATACACAAAGAAATACCATATGCCTATACAATAAGTAAAAAATGATATTCAGTTATTAAGACTTTTTGTAAGTTAATAATAAGAATATTAAAAAAAGTAACAAAGCCAAATCAAATTAATTTCTTCGGAGATGTGCAATTCTCGGAAACGACGGAGATGATTTGTCGCTTGTCGCCAAGGACAGGAAATAATATTAAGTGACTTCAAATTTGGAATTAAAAGCAAAAGTAATTGTATAGAAAAGGAAAAGTAAAATAATTATAAAATTAGACAAAGTAATATACTAAATAATATAAAGAATAATGAATGCGATAAAACCAACTTCTTTCTATTTTTGATGCTTGAAATGAAAACGAATAAAAATGAACAATTATTCATAGAATATATAATGCGGAATAAATTCCCGTACTTTTTTAAAGTTCGTTTTGCATACCCATTTATAATTACAAACAAATTCCTTGAATTTATGCTTTTTTAACCGTGACTATTTTACCATAAATAACTTCTTTTTTTTAAACTAAAAGCTGCATAAGTGGTAAAAAAGGTCGCTGAATACGATAGTGTTGAACCTTCAAATAAACATAAAATTTTTGGGTACAAAAAGAACTTTTAAAAAAATACGGAACGTTTTCCACATCCTGTATTTATAATGAAATTGTAATATATGAAAGTAAACAATTGTATTTTAATAAACCATTAAATCACCAATATCAATTTAAATATATATTTGTTAAAAAAAATTTAAAATTAAAACTTTTACCTCATATGTATTTATATACCTAAAATCATAAGGCAACAAAATAAATGTAATTAAATATGATATAAAATATATAAAAAGAACTAATTAAATTTTATGTTAACATTATAAATTAAATGAAAAAATTAAAGTAAACGAACAATAGAAAATATTTTAAAATTTTTATTTGGAAAAATAACTTAAACAAATAAAAAATTATGGTATTTGAATTGAATCGATGTATTAAAACAAATTAAAAAATTAAGGTATTTGAATTGAATTGATGTATTACAATAAAATGTTCTCATCTGCATGAGATAATTTAAAAAAAAAGATTTTAAGAATCAAACTTTAAATATTATTCAGAAATTTATTTAAACATTATAAATTA
>SIJG01000228.1:0-95375 GCA_023374025.1 Heterodera schachtii
ATTTTATAAATAATTATAATTTCTTTTTTTAATGTATAAAATGTAAAATTTATTGGATTTATACTCTTTTTTCTTTGTAGGCTTAAATGTTTTTAATTAATAAGTGGGAAATATAATTAGAATTTTGCTTTTTTTTTTTTTTAGTAATCCCGCATTTTTTTGGGAATTTATTCAAATTTGCTGTCAAATCTCATTTTCATTTAATTATGCAAATTAGGCACCAAGCATTAATTCTTGCCTAAATTCGTGGTTTTGATATTTCCATTTACTCTAATTATGCATAATTAGTCCATATTTTACGACCATATTTTACGACCATATTTTGCGGATATTCTATATCCATATAATTCCCAGCCCTATGTAGTGAGCGCAATGCCTTTTACTTCATTGATTTTGTATTAGTCCAATTGATTTCCACCGTCCGTTTGTTTCCTTTGCCCTCTTCCAATGAATGCTGTGCTCTACAAATGTATGTCTTATATATAAACCTTCAAATGAAAATTTTCAACAAAAAAAAATGCCCAGAACTTTTGTCAAAGTCAACCAAATTAAACAAGAGTGATATCATTCGATAGCCCTAAGAGTTCTCTATTAGTTCACCTAAATTCCAAAAAATTTGGTCAAGTTTGAACAAAGTTATGGCCAAAAGTACACAGACAACCAGGTTTTCAGAAATTCTTGGTCATAACTTTTTTGAAACTTATTGTTAGCCAAATTTATTGAAATTTTGCAGGCTAGTAGAAAATATTTAGCGGTATCGAATGTTTGTCACGGAAATAGAAAGTCTAAACAATTAAAAATTTTGGCCATATATTTTGTTCAAACTTGGCGAAATTTTTAAAAATTCCCCTTTTCTTTTAATTATTTTTAATAATTGGTTTTAAGCCATGCGCTTTTCGCCCAAAATTCAAAAAAAAATAAAAGATAAAATGTGGGTCCAGCGGTGCCGATAAACTCCGCCGGGATAATTTTGAATTTTAATGCATTTTGTTAAGAAATTGATTAAAAAACTTTTTTACAAGATTACTCTAATTACTGGAAAGTTTTCTCCCTTGCCCCCCCCCCCCCCCCTGGTTACGGGCCTGGCTTTCCCCCAAAAGTTCAACTGTCCCCTATTGGTTAATTAACTAATTAGTTAATTGCTTTTAAGCCATGGATTGTTCCTCAAAAATTAAACTCCCTAATGAGCTCAAAGCCGAGTTGGCCAATGCTTTTTGTTTCGATTTTCGTTGGTCCGTTCTCCGAGTTTCTTCCTCCGTTTTTGATCACTTTCTCGCCAAAAGACAGCATAAAATTCTTCAAAATGTTGATTTGAAATTTCGACAGGTCAGTTAAGAACGGCACATAAAATTTGAGGATTTTGCAATTTTGAATGCCAAACATCTGACCGACTTTTAAAGCATAGTGTTGCAATATTTTTCAGTTTTTAACGGAAAATTAAAAAAAAACAGCAAAATTTAATGAGGAATTTGGAGAAAGGAAAACATAGTCATTTGCGGACATATTAATGCGGATTCTGGAAAAAATATTGAAATTAAAAAAAAATTAAAAATTGTCCATAAATGTCTCATGGTGGAAAGAAATAGCTTTAAAATGTTCATTGATCATTGATCAATTATGAGTTAATTTACTTTCATTTTCAGTCATGTGAACAGCACGTGGAATTGGACAATGTTGGGCAAAAGTTGGCCAATTTAGGAAACGAAATCTCTCTGCCAATGTCCAATGTGCCAATACATGAAGCTGTGATCGCGGCACGCATTCTGATCAGCTTACATACGGTAGTGAGACAAGCGGGGGCATACGATATCGAAGAAAGATATTAATGATTTTAACACATCCAATTAATGTATACCTCCTATACAGTATACGCCTCAAATGAGTTTGGCAATTCTAAGAAAACGACGACCTTGGCCTGGATTTACTCATCAAAAATCCAGGTCTAGGAAAAAGCAAGGCATAGATCCAAATCCAGGCTTGCTCTAGCCCCAATCAAAACGAATTATTTAATAATTTGAGATAAAAAACTGACAGAAATGAACAAATGAATGGAATTTTTGACTGATATAATTAAGAGTTAAAACATATTATAAATAAAAGGGTAAATTAATTGGACGCCCAATTCCTCTAATTGCATTAATTTGTAAGCGCAATTTCAATGAGTTGTACGCCTTCTTGGAAAACCACAAATTCCCACGACAAATGCATCCGAAGCTGCAGAAAATTTGGTGGGACATTCATTTTTTGGAGGCCGAACAAACGCTGGGGAAGAGGTGAAAATTGGGAAAAAAATGAAAATTAGCGTGATAAATTGGAATTTTTTAAGCCAACTTAGCCTATTGGAAAAGTACAAAGTGCGTGAGGAGCATCCGTTGCCGCCGACAATTTGGGACGGACAACGGAAAAATGGCTTATTAAACGAAAATACGGTGAGTAATTAACGGATGAAGCAAGAAGCATTTCGCATATTTGAGACAGAATGTCCCATCCCCCCATTTTCGCAGCTGACACTGCTAAATGAGCAATACGCGGAAAGTCGTTACTTCTATGCCGGAAGGTGGGAAATAGCGGAAGCGACGGGCCTTTCGGAGACGCAGGGTAATTAGTGAATTAATTAGTATAATTAAACGAAATTGGTGAAGAATAATTAGTTCTTTAATAATACAGGGTAATTAGCCAAAATTTAACTTGGCTGTCAGAGTCATTATGCCCAACAATCAACATTTATTAACAAATACGGATTTGCATTTATATATAAAGGAGGAAAATGACATCTGTTAGAGACAATATACATATTTAAAATTAAAAGCTAATAAATTGCATATAATTTAGTTGTCAAATGGTTCGGAAATCGTCGGCAAAAAGACAGAAAGGCATGGAAGAAAGCAGCACCAATGGGGCAGCTCAACAACTTCCAAGCCCAAACCATTTTTTACAAAAATATTCTCCATTTAAAATAGGTAAATAATTACAAAAATATTCACAAAAATCAACAAATTTAAGCATTATTTTACTCCATCTGCTGCTAATAAGAAAGAGGATGAAATTTTGGAACGGAAAAAAAGGACAAATGAACAAAAAGAGCACAGAAACTGATGAGGGGCAAAAGAGAAGGGCACGGCACAATTTGACAAGAAATGCCATCAAATATTTTTTGAATAAATGCCGTCGCTAGGGCTGGGGTTTATAAAGTCCCCGGGTGCTAAATTTGATCAGTTCCGATCACATAACACTCTGGTGCAACTGACTTTCCAATCGGTGCCATTTGGCACTTCGTCCTGCAGGCGAAAAATCGGCTCATCTCGGCACTTTTTACTTCAACATTTTTGGTTCGGTTTTAAGGGAGAACAATTTTTTTGTTTGTAAATTTTGGTGGATTAACATTTTATTTTGTTAGGGTTGCATAATTTTTAAAGTAAAATTTTTCTTTTACGGTTTTACCATTCCAACGCCTTTTTCCGTTCGTTTTGCCCATTTTAGTCCAATTGATTTTCGCCGTTTTTGTGTTCCTTTTGCCCTCCCTCCTCCAGTGAATGACCACCAACTCATTAACTCACTAAACCAACGCCAAGCCTAATTATTCAAATTTTTAGTACTTAATTCCCTATTAATTTAACATTAAATCAAAATAAAAATACGTTTTTTTTCCAACGAGCGCAAAACCGGGCACTTTCGAAAATGAAATCTCGCTTTCGCGAAAATATTGTTTAAAATTAATTGCTTTTAACTTTTAAGCCATGCGCTTTCCCCCAAAAATTAAACTACCCCTAATTAATTAATTACTTACTTTCTTTTGAGCCATGCGTTTTCCCCCCAAATTTCAACTCCCCAATGAGCTTCTTTCCGAATTGGCCAATGCTTTTCGTTTCGATTTTCGTTGGTCCATTCTCCGCGTTTCATCCTCCATTTTTGATCACTTTCTCGCCAAAAGACAGCAAAAAATTCTTCAAAATGTTGAGCTGAAATTTCAACAGGTAAGAAGTTAAGAACGGGGTGTTACGACAATTGCGGACGAAAATTGCTGAAAAAAATTAACCGGAAGATGGGCCTCATCAGTAAGGTCCCTTCCGTATTGCAAATTCAAAAACCTAAGTGTGTTTCGGCCCTTCCGTAGACACACCAAATAAGAAAACTCACGGCAATAAAAAAATAACTAACAAATTGAAAGCATAAAAAGGAGCAAAAGCAAAGCATAAGTTGAGAAAGCTATAATTATGTTTATTTTATTGGATTGCTGAAGGCCCAACAACCGCTTCTACGAATGCAAATTAGTGACACAGAAGCGAAGAAAGAATTGAACCGATAGATTAAGAGATTATGAAGATGATAACAAACGGGGGATGAATCTTTGACCAAGAGCAAAAAAATATAGAGAAAATGATGCACCAATTAAACAAATGGTAACGGTATTCGATGAGATTTGAGAACTGACCGATCAACAGTATTTAGACCATATTAGAGCTTTAAATTTATTGCCGTGAGTTTTCTTATTTGGTGTGTCTACGCAAGGGCCGAAACACATTTAGGTTTTTGAATTTGCAATACGGAAGGGACCGTACTGACGAGGCCCACCCTTCCAGTTAATTTTTTCAGAAATTGTCGTCCGCAATTGCCGATCCGCAATTGTCGTACCGCCAAGAACGGCACATAAAATTTGGGATTTTGCAATTTTGAATGCCAAACATCTGACGTTATATTAATACTATTTCTACAGTATGTCTGTAGATGTGCCACAAGCAGAACCGTACTGACATAGCCACTCTTTCATTCACTTTTTTCAAAATCGTGGTGCGACATTTGAGGACTTGACATTTGAGGACCCGACATTTGAGGACCCGACTTTTGAGGACCCGACATTTGAGGATTTGACATTTGAGGACCCGACATTTGCGGATATTCCCGACATTTGAGGACCCGACTTTTGAGGACCCGACATTTGAGGATATACACAATTTCAAAAAAAAATAAATGAAATTAATCATATAAAAAAGAGAAAAACCCTTTCCCGAGGGCCAGGGAAGTAAATTATAAATTGTACCAAATACTGGTAAGCCCTTTCTCAATCTTTGATTATTTTGGAAAGTTTCATAATTCAAAAACAATTTAAGATTAACTTCTTAATTAAATAGAACTTGTGTTTTGGTAATTCATGAATAGGGATGATATTTATAGGCACTAAAAACCGTCAAAATAGGTAGGCCTTAGTCTCTAAAAAACCCCCAAAATAGGCCCTAAAAATGGAAAATAGGCACTAAAAAACCTTGTTTTTAGGGGGTGTAAAATGACAAAATGTATTCAAAAAAGTAAAAAAATTAGGCCAAATCAGTACTGAGATATATAATTTTTAAAGCACAAATTATTGTCAAGAAAATAAATAAATAAATTTTTGATATGAATTTTTGAAAAGTTTTCATTTCTTATGGGTGTATTTTTGAAAAAATTTCGGGTCGATTCTTAAGGGTATATTTTTTTTTAAATTTTAGTCGATTCTTAGGGGTGCATTTTTCGTTTTTATTGCATTTTTGTTAATAATTTTGGGCAAAATGCCAAAATAGGCAAAAATAGGCTCTTTCAAAATTTTTTAGGCTTTTTAGGCGCTAAAAATAAAAGCCTAGAAAATAGGCACTAATAACTCGAAAAGTAGCTTAACAACAGCCCAAAAAAACATGTTTTTTGTGCGTTTCAGGCCACGGGGAGCTCAGGAAAAAAAATAGGCTTTTGCCTAAAAATATCATCCCTATTCATGAAGATCCCCATTAATTATTGCTCTGAAGAAAGGAGAGCGGATTGCATGAGTTGAACCAACAAACTTTTTGTGTTAAATGCGATCCAAAATGATCAAAGATTGGCAGGAGCTTCCCAGCTGGTATAATTTATATCGTGTTCAATTGCTGTTAGTCTGAGCATATTGAATATTATTATTTGTGATGTCAAAATATTTAAATATTCGGTTGTCCTTAATGCTTTTGACACATTGAACCCGTTGGCCCTTGGGAAAGGCTTTTTCTCTTTTTTATTTGATTAATTTTATTTATTTTTTTTGAAATTGTGTATATCCTCAAATGTCGGGTCCTCAAAAGTCGGGTCCTCAAATGTCGGGAATATCCGCAAATGTCGGGTCCTCAAATGTCAAATCCTCAAATGTCGGGTCCTCAAAAGTCGGGTCCTCAAATGTCGGGTCCTCAAATGTCAAGTCCTCAAATGTCGGGTAGCCTTCAAAATATATTTATTTTTCCAGAAATTTTCCGCAAATATCCCACGACGTAAAGGAATCACCCTGTTTATTCACTGATCAGTGATCAATCACGAGTTAATGTTCTTTCATTTTCAGATTATCAACATGCACGGGGGATTGGACAATATTAGGCAAAAGTTGGCCAATTTTCAAATCAAAATCTCTCTGCCAATGTCCAATGTGCCAATACATGAAGCTGTGGTCGCAGCACACGCTCTGATCAGCGTACATACGGTAGTGAGACAAGTGGGGGGCATACGGTACTGAAAAAAGACTTAAGTTTCGTATAGGGGAATTCTCATGCTTCTGTGCTACAGTGCTGTAGTTTAAGCTCTCAAAATTAGAACATTTTACCCTAAAAATGGCAAGAATTGGTCATTTTTTGGCAAAAAATGGCTACAAATTCCTGCTTATTCTCCCCTGGGACGAAAATTTAAGAATAACACTGGAGAACAATTATTTTTTGAATTTTTGCCCAACAGTAAAAAAGGTCTCTGATTCCTTCCTTCGAAATTTTTTTCTGCACGAGCCTGGTAACACATATTATTATTGATACAAGGTTTAAGCGCAATTTCAATGAGCTGTTCGCCTTTTTGGAAAGCCACAAATTCCCACGACAAATCCATCCGAAACTGCAGAAAATTTGGTGGGACATGCATGTTTTGGAGGCCGAAAAAACCCTGACGACGAGGTGAAAATTGGGAAACTTTAAAAAAAAATTGGGAATTTAAAATGAAATTTTTTAAACCAACTTAGCCCATTGGAAAAGTACAAAGTGCGCGAAAAGCATCCGTTGCCGCCGACAATTAGTGACGAGAAACAGAAAAATAGCTTCTTTAACGAAAATAAGGTGAAAATTAATGGACGAAAAGCTTAACATGAGACAAGTGTCGGAATGCTTTTCCGATTTCCATTTGCATGCTTCGAATTCCGATTGCCAAACAATAGAAAAAATTTCGGCAATTTGTTCAGAATTGGCATTTCAAAATGGTAAGCATATTGAAAATGAGAAAACTATTTTTGACTCAGAATCTTATTTTGATCGCCGATGCACTTATTTTGGAAAATATTCAATGGCAATTCTGATTTAATGATCAAACCGGCGATGCCGACTGCCGGGAAATTAAAATTAAATTCATTTTTAAATGATTTTCAACAAAAAGACCAATTTTTCGCCATAAAAAATGAAACCCAGGAAACAAATCGTGATTTTTCACGCCTGGACCACTTGGATTACCAGATTGATCTGGACCCGGATTTCCTAAACAAAAAACAGGAAAAATCCAGGCCTGGAGTCCAATTCTAGGCGTAAATTTAAAAAACTGTCGCTTTTCGATTGCCGAAATTCTTTTGGGCTTCGGCACACATCCAAGATTTATAAGTTTGAGACATCCCCCACCCCCTTCTTTTCGCAGAAGACACTGCTTAATGATGAATTCATGGTAACCCAGTATTTGGCACTGCCCGATAGATGGGCGTTGGCGCAAGTGACGGGCCTTTCGGAGACACAAAGTAATTAATCAAAAAATAATAATGAATATATAATTTGTTGATAAATAGTGCAGAGTAATAACGTATTATAGTGCAAAGCAATTATGGCAAATTAGTTAATTAATTAGTACATTATTAATACAGTGTAATTATAAGTTAATTAGCTTTGCTGTTGGAGTCGCAATGCCCCGGATGTCGGCATTCTTATTTAGCAATTTGCAATTCTGTTGAAATATTTCGTTAAAGGACAAAATGGCATTTTTCTGACAAATATATTTTAAATTAGATTAATTATTTTTTAGTTGCCAATTGGTTCAATAATCGGCGAATGAAATGGAAAAAGGCAAGGAGAGCGGAAATGGTCGGTTCTAGAAAATCGTAGGGGAAAATTTGGGCAAAATTAGAAAAACGATTTTCTAAGCCGGGCATTCAGGTCAAACAAAACCCGAGCGGTAACTACTAGTACATGTCTAATCCAGGGACGGTCCCAGGGGGGGGGGGGGGGGGTACGCGGGGTACGTACCCCCCCCCCCCCCCAAGGCCCCTCCGCACCCGAAATTTTTAAGGAAAAATTAGTACTTTTGCTGAAAATTTTAGATTTTCCTTGGTGGTACCCCCCCCCCCCCCAGACTTAGCCTCTTACCCAAATTTTCCAAAAAAGCGACATTTTTTGACTAAAATCTCCTAAAAATGGCTCAAAATCGCAAAATTCGTCACTTTTTTGGACAAAATTTGTTAACAAATCGCATTAAAAAATGCAAAATTTTTCCCGGCGGCGCCTATCGGCACCGCCGGACCCCTTGTTCCCCAAAAGTTTTCTGGAAAAACCGCCGCAAAAAAAAGCGGAGTGAAAAGCAAAAAAAAAAAAAAAAAAGGTCGTCGCCCGGGGGGGGGGGGTGGTACCCCCCCCAAACCGAAATCCTGGGACCGTCCCTGGTCTAATCCCACATTTAGACAGCTAAAGGAAGAAACGATAAAAGAAATGTGTAAATTGTTGGTCCTCGGGTGGGAACCGAACCTACGCCTACACCAATCCATGTGCAGCTCTACCACTGAGCTAACGCGACATATACCCAATTTATTTTATCTTTTTATCAATCCGCACTTTCCGCGTTTTAACCGACCAGCCAGCTCATTCCTTACAATAAAACATTGTCAGATTTTTCCATCTTAATTTTTAATTTTCAAGCAAAGACATTTAACGAGTAATTAATGTTTACATAATGCCCAAACTTGCGGATGTCCTAATTTCTGGTGCCAAAATTCAATTCAACCACGGTTTTTTTTTAGATTTTTAAGTCGGTTATGGGATTGGGACCCAAAATATTACCGGGTAAAGCCATTTGCAATTTTCAGGAATTGTTTTTGACAGAACCTGATTTCTAAAATCTAAATTATTTATTATGATATTTTCATTAAAATAAACAAATTAACAAAGTGTCCTTAGTCATAATCAACAAATTTAAGCTCTCTGATAAATTGGAGAAAAATGATGAAATTTTGGAGCCAAAAGAAAAGAAAAAACGGAAAGAAACGGACGAATGAACAAACGAAGCACAGAATGAAAAATTTTGTTAATAATTATCATTTCTTTTTTATATATGATAAAAAAATATAAAATTTATTGGCTTTTTTATTTAATTAAACTTTAGAAAAATGCTGGTTGGCAGCAATACTTCAAAAGTTTTAATTGTTTTCTTATTTATAATTAAAACCATAAAAATAATCGGCTCTAAAATAGTCTGACTTTTTTGTAATTGTCTCTGACCCGCATCATGTAGGCGTTAAAACATTTTCTAAAATTTCTTAAACTGGTTCGGTTTCTGAGTGTTTGTCCCACTGGATTTTTGCAATAATCGGGAATGTTTTCCTCTTTTTAGGATGTGGTCACTTTTTCTACCGAGAACTGCGGACCATATATCTCGATAACCAGAATTGACCCTGAGTCGAACAATAGCTCGCTATGATGTATATTTTGTGCTCCATTCAATTGTAATGAAAACTTCCTGAAATGCTTGCCGAGAGACTTGTAATTGGCACCAAAATTCTTTTTCGTTTTTCAAGATTTCCTTCGGGCCACTTGGGCTTTTATTGGGCGGGACGTCAGATCTTTGGTTTTAAAGCTCTAATTGTCTCTGACCCGCATCATGTTAAGCGTTAAAACATTTTCAAAATTTCTTAAACTACTCTGCTGCACACGAAGCGGCACATTCAATAGTGGTCCTATTGAATGAGGACATCGCGGAGAGCTTCATCAGCGCCACCATCATTGGCCAGAATGGTCTTAATGGCCTCACATTGTCAACACGGAGGCCGAATGAAGACTGTACGCCAGCGCAATTGAGAGCAGCATTAATGGCAACGATGGCGGCAAGGCCGTGGAAATCAAATTGGTAAGTGTTAGCACAGGCCATGCTGATGACCTAGCCGACGCTAGAGCAGCCGCCAGAGAAGTATGATTTCTGAAAAACAAAAAATTAGGCTCTATTGCACTTTATGAGTCCAATCAATTAAAATACCTGGTTTTTTACATTTGTTCATGTTCGAACAAAGCCTATCTTTTTGGTATCATCGAAAGCACAAAGTCTGAATAAGATAATAATACGAGAAAACAAGAGAATGGTAACATTTAAAGAAAGTTACAAACGAAAAGAATCAACAATTACTTAATTAATCAAATCGTTTTTGGCAATTGCCTAAACGCTGAAATTATATATATTTTAGCTCTTTAGACTTTGTGCGTTCGAATGATACCAAAAAGATAGGGTTTGTTCTAACATAAACAAACTTAGGTTTTATCAATTGATTGGACTCAAAAAATGCGAATGGACACATAGTGCTGTTCTATAGAGTCAAAAATAATTTCTAAACGCTAAACTTATGCAGTTCAATTGTTTGCATTTAGTTGGTCAGGAAAGAAATTGGGGCGTGGGAGAGGCGTCAAAAAGGCCATTAAAATGGTCATCGACGAAGCCACCAACAGCGCAACGGAATTCTAGGAGGCGAATTGGGCGGCTTTTGAAAAGGTTAATAATTTGTTAGCTGTGCTTTAAATCTAAAAAGGTAATGCAAAAAAGCGCCCATGTGACACTTTCAATTCTGAAATTTAATGACCCAAATGCACTAAAAAGATGGCATCCTAAAAAATGATGACCATAATTAATGATTAATTGTGTGCGTTCCTTTTTTTCAATTAAAAAAATATTCTCGCATTAATTGAATTACCTATTTTTAGTTGGCAATTGAACTGCTTGAAAAAAAAACAATTTTCGATCGTGATTTGCCCGAGGTATACATTTTTTTATATTTTTTTAAGTACAAATTACAAAAAAATAATTTAGGATATTGGGACAGTTTCTGTAGGCGAGCCGGGTCCGTATAGGAATTTTTTGTTGTGGAATTATGTATTTATGTGCTGAATAAATTGTTTTTGTTTGTTGGTTCTCATTTTTGTTATTAGTTATTACATAGTGCAATCAATCAATATTTGACTAAGTAAGACAGTAGAGATGGAAAGGAATGGGATAGAGTGTGAGCAAAAAAGGCACCTTTATTTCGTCCTCTCCATGGCTTGAAATGGTTTTCAACATCTCCTTTTTGTGTTTGGCATTCTGACATTAAAAAACCTTGGTAGATAATATGCACATAGGTAGTTCCTGAAAAATTAAAAATTCGTCGTAATTCTGCTCTTTTTCCTTCCTCCCCCCCCCCCCCCCGTTCCTCTCTCGTCCTGAAGACGTTCAGTTCATCGTCAGTCATCGTCAGCTTAATTTGTTACAATTTCCTTGGACATACACATATTTATCACTCACTCACATTGCTCTCCATTTTATTTGACTCGCCTTTTCTCATTGTATGGTTTTGCAAAATTTGGAAATTTCCCAGTTCTCTGGCAGCTCGTTTAGGAATATTTTCCCCCGAATTCGAGATTGATCAGAAACTGATCTCGGAACTCCAAATTCCCCACTGAACTCCTCCCATGTCAGATTAGCTTTCATTAATCCGTTTGTTTCTTCAACTTACGCTTCGCAGGTCATGGGAGGCCAACGGAATGCAACGCACAAAGTCGCGATCACCGATCGCTTCGGCAACACTGGGCACTATTTCAATGGCTCAAAATTTTATGGGATTATTTAAAATAAAAATTTAAATTAAATTTAAATTTTTTAATTACAAATTCGAGTCGCAATGCGCTTTGACAGCACCACATAAGTGTAGTCGGTGAGCTAAAATAATAATCTGAAATTAATTTTTAATTATTAATTGAAAAATAATGAAACATTAAAATGACCGGGGGGGGGGGGGGGGGGGGAATGATCGAAAAAACCGCAAAAAAGCGGACAAAACAATCTTTTGTGCCCCCTTTTTTAGGGTCTTCGCCCCCATTTTGCCTCCTTTTTTGAAATTGAAAAACTTATGAAATTGTTAACAAATTCATTTAAAAATTCCAAATTTTTTTGATGAAATTTTCTTATAAAAAATTTCTGAGCTTTTTTCAATTTCTGTAAAAAATTTTTGGAGGAAATGATACGGGGGGAACAAGCTGCTCCCTCCTCGGGCGCTGCACCATTTTAGACTCACGAAAGGGTGCACAAATAGTTATGCTCTCTCAAAATGAACAGTGAATTCAGAGACGAGTTCACTAGTGATCGGACTGCTTTTTCGACAAGAATGATCTATCAATAAATCGAACGCCAATTCAGACCAGAACGGCCAATCGATCGCATTCAAAAATACATCAACAGTTGTCATATAGCCAATCCCATCTCATTTGAGGATCACACCCATTTTTCGTAAAGCTATTGTGATACCATGAAATATTAATTTAGTTGAACTTGAGCCAAGTTATGAATTTTATGTGTTACATAATTTTTGTTTCGAACCCATTGGCTGTTTTACAAAACGCGCAACCCCATTTTGGCACGTTTACGAAACGCGCATGGGTGGCCTTTTTTACGAAACGCATCAGCACGTTTTTAGTTGCTTTTAAGCCATGCGTTTTCCCCCAAAAATTTCACTCCCTAATGAGCTTCTATCCGAATTGGCTAATGCTTTTCGTTTCGATTTTCGTTTGGTCCGTTCTCCGAGTTTCTTCCTCCGTTTTTGATCACTTTCTCGCCAAAAGACAACAGAAAATTATTCAAAATGCTGAGTTGTATTTTCAACAGGTCAGTTAAGAATGGGGATACTAATTATATGGAAATTATATATTTCATCCTCCATATCATATTCGTGATCAGAAGCCTCGAAAATCCCGGGGTTTATCTTTTCCATATTTCTAGCACATTTCCTGAGGAGCATTTTAATGTGCCAAAGCATAGCTCTCCTCGCGGCGTGCGCTCGGGCCAAGTTTCATATGGTAATCCGCGCCATGTCCATTTGTATTTCAATAAATGTACGCCATTTTGGAAAGCCAAAATTCTAAGAGCAAATCAAACCGATGCTGCAGAAAATGTGGACGAAGGCACATTATATGGAGGCCGAAAAAATTCGGGGGAGGTGAAAAAAGAGGGGGGGGGGGATTTTGGAAATTTAACATTAAAATGAAATTTCTAAGCCCACTTGGCCCAGTGGACAAGTACCTAGTGCGCAAGAGGCACCCGTTTCCGGCGACAATTGCGGAGGCGTATCAGGTAAAGCACTGGTTTAATGAAAACTCGGTGGAATTCGATGGACGAAAAGCATTTGTAAGGAATGCCATTTTACAGAGGAAAATACTCAAAAAGTATTATCTGACTGACCACTACCCTGACCCGACGGCGAAGAAGCAATTGGCACAATATACGGGTCTTACGCCGATGCAGAGTGATTATTAATTAATTAATGCAGGGTAATTAGTTAATGTTTCAAACCAGGGTAATTATTAATTAGTGCATTGATTATACAGGGGTAAATAATAAAATTATTATTTAACAATTCCGAATTACATTTGTGGAAAATGAATTGTTTTAGACAAAATATTAAAATTAAAACCTAGCAAAATAAAAAATAAATAATTTATTTACATATATAATTTTAGTTGGCAATTGGTTCGAAAATCGACGAAAGAGGGACAGACACGAACAACAACAAATGTCTGCTGATCTTCCGCTGCCGGTAGGGAAAAAATTATTATTTCGTGAAAATCGGAATTTGTTGTTCAGCAAATTGCCGATGAGACCAATTGCATTTCAATTTGAGGCAAAAAAAAAGATTAACAGTTATATGTATTTTCCATTTAAAATAAAAATTAACAAAGTGTAATTAGTCATAATCGCCCAATTTAAGCTCTCTCTCCAGCCAAAATGCCATCTACTGTAGAAGGGCCGAACTTTTTAGATGTCAAGAAACAGATTTAAATTTGATTTGGTTATATTTTAATTAAAAACGAAATAGTTTTGATATTTTTAAAGCTTTTTCGAATAAGTATAATTATTAAAATCAAAAATTGTGTAAATTTTTCAAATGAACTTTTGCTCCTAACTTATAACATTAAAAATTTAAAAAAAATCATTGAAATTCAATTTAAAAATAAGCAGATTTATGACATTTTTAAATTAAATACATCACAAATAAAAGAAATAAATTCAAAAATTTTAATTATTTTTTATACGATAATTTTTTAATTATTTTCATTTTTTAGTTATTTTGTGTTTTGTAGTTTGTTTTTTAGAAAATCCATTTTGTTTTTATGCATATTTTTTCAAATTAAAAAAAATGGCTACGAATAAGAAAAAATTTAATCATTTTGCATTTATTAAAAAAAATTATACAACATTTGAAAATATTGTTACGAAAATGAATTTATTACTATTATTCTGTTTAATTTTAATTGGCCTAATTAATCTAATTGGATCAGAAAATAAAAAATTACAGCAAAAGTCATTTGGCGAAATTTTTGGAGAAAAATGGGAAGAAAAAGAAGAAAAAAGAGAAATAATTGAAAAATATTGAAAAATATTATAAAATAAAAGAAAGAATAAAGCAAAAAAGAAGAAAACATTCATCAAAAGAATGGAATAAAATTAATTCAAAAATTGCGAAAAAATTGGGGACAAATCGAAAGAAAATTTATGAATGGATTAAAGAGTTTGATCTTCAAAAACAAAAACATATAAGCTATAAATCAAAAACTGATGAAGAAAAATGGGAAATTGTACAAAAATTTATTGTAATGAAAAAGAAATAAAAAGAAAAAAGAAACATTCAAAAAAAGAATGGCACCAAAATTATAAAGAAATTAAATCCGTTCCCTGCCAGGGCTGGAGCGCGACCGCGATCCGCGATGCGCGATCCGCGATTCGCGGCATTTTTTTTTGCGCGATGCGCGGTCGCGGCCGCGGCAAATTTGAATGCGCGGTGCGCGGCCGCGGGATTTTTTTGTGCGCGGCGCGCCGCGCATTTTTAAGCACTGGTAAGAATGGGGGTCTGGTGAGAAAAGAGAAGGGAATTGGTGAGGAATGAGAAATTTTTGAGAAAAAAAAATTATTATTTATTTCATTTAAAGCGTTTTTTCTAATAAATATTTGGGCTAGTGGCTAAACCTTCTGACCTTCATCCTTGTCTCTTGGGTTCAATTCCTCAACGGAACAGAAAGTTTTTCATGTTTTCTTTACATTATTTTAATTGAAATTTAATTAATAAAGAAAATATTCCAACTTTTATTTTGCTTTAATTTTTAAACAGCCTAAAATCACAAATTAACTAAATATTTGGTCATTTTTTGACAAATTCTGTTAACTAATCTCACTGAAAATATCAAAATTTTCCGGCGGCGCCTATCGGCACCGCCGCCCCCCCCCCCCACAATGTTCCCAAAAGGTTTTTTGGAAAAACCGCCCACAAAAACGCGATTTAAAAAATTAATAGATTGTTAATTTATTCAAAAAAAATCCAGAATTTTGGACTCAGAAAATCCAAGACTCCCCCGCATGAAAATTTTAAAAAAAATTTCTATATAATGGAAAAATTCTTCGAATGCCTCCCCCAAACGAAAATAAAAAAATTTAACGGGTACATATTTTAATATAGGCAATTTTCGTAACAAATTGCAGTCAAATTTTCAAATTTTTTTTCAAAAAATTTTCACTTGGGAAAATTTTATTGATTAAATTGAAATTTTTGAAAATTTTGTTTTTAAATGCGCGGTCCGCGGCCGCGGCAATTTGAATGCGCGGTGCGCGGCCGCGGTTTTTTTTTTTTGCGCGATGCGCGGTCGCGGCCGCGGCAATTTGAATGCGCGATGCGCGGCCGCGGTTTTTTTCTGTGCGCGCTCCAGCCCTGTTCCCTGCTCATTATTGTCTTATTTTAAGGTATAACAAAGAAAATTTCTAAACAGCAAACGCATGAAAAAATTGAACAATTTGAAAAAGTGAAAGAAGAATTTGTAAAAAAATTCAATTTGAAAATGACAATGAAAATTGAAACAAAAATCGCAACAAAATTGGGAGTTGTGCCGAAAACAATTTATAGATGGAAAAAAAAATTCGGTTTAATCATTCGTAATATTTTTAATTATTAAAATTTATGAATTTTTTTAAATTTATTTTTTGCTTTTCTTTTAAGATGAAAGAAAATTTTATTCGGACGGTGAAAAAATGGAATATGTGAAAAGAAGTGAGGAAATGGAAATAAGAAATCCAAAAATAAGTATGAGAAAAATTTCCGAAACATTGGGCATTCCAATTCAGAATTTAAGTCGTTGGAAGAAGAAATTCGGCACGTGATTTTTTTCTTTTTTTTAATTAATTTCTTTTTTCTTTAGTTTTTTTTAGGTTTTTTTATAGCTTCGATAACTAAAAGGGCTCAATTTCACGGTTCAAAATTTGGTTTTTTGCTTTTTCTTTTTAGAAAAATTATATTTTTTTTAGGTTTTTTGATTTTTCTTTGACCTAGTTTTAGCTTGGTTAAAATAAATTTTATACGGTGACACCTTGCCAAATTGACATTTCGCTATGTGTCAATTTTCTGGGATCTAGGAAAATCCGACACTGGAAAATCCGTTCCGACACCGCTGGAAAATCCGACACTAGCGGAAGACCCGAACTGGAAAATCCGACACCATCATTAAATTTTAAAATAATTTTTGATAGTACTGAAGTTATTAAAATAAATATTCTTATTGCCATAATCTATCTAGGTAGGCATATGAATATTTTTTGTATGCCCTTTTTTGATTATCTCTAAAAAATAATTAAAATAATCTCTGTGATCCTTGGGAAACGAGAATGTAAATAGTGCTTAACAATTTTTAACATATGGATGAGGGATATTCTCCATATTCACCTGGACCTAATACTCCCCAGGCAACCGAAGTTGATCAGATCATTCGTGAAAAATCGACGCAAAAAAACAATTCTCGGTAAATTCAATTCAAAAACTTGCTAAGCCTAGGCAGATATTAACTCAAACAATCTAAAATTTTGTTTTAATTTAAAGTTAGTGTCGGATTTTCCGGCTCCCATTTTTCTGTGCAGAGAAAAAAAACCTTGTTATATTTCCATGTTCCTTTTTTCTTTGTAATTACTCTCATATTGGTCTACTATCTCTTTATATGAACTGATAAAAGGCAACAGTGTTTACTTCAGGGTTCGTATTCGTCATTGGATTCCAAGGACGTCCTTGGAATTTGACTCTCTTCCTTTGAAATAAAAATGTCCTTGGATTTCATGAATTTTCCCCATTATGTCCTTGCAAATCGGCATACACGTTTTAGACGATACGAACCCTGGTTTACTTGGCTCTATAAAATTTTTTTTTGAAATAATATTTTGCACTATTGGTTTTTAAAAGGTTTGTATATTATTTTTTTTTCATTAAAAAATAATAATGGCTGAGCTTTTAACATTAAAAAAATCTTTCCGATGCTTTTCGGGGTCGTTGATCATTAAATCCGGCAGGGGGAAGTTTGGGCAAAATAGGAAGTACGCGTTCCGGTATTGTCATGTCAATAAAGCCGGGTGTTCGGGTCTAACCCCGTGCGGAAACTTATACATGTCTAACGCTAATTTTAGACAGCTAAAGAAAGAATGCGAAAAGAAAAAATGTATGAAGAAATGGGTAAATTGTTTGTCTTCGGGTGGGAACCGAACCCAGGCCTACACCCAATCCATGGGCAGCTATACCACTGAGCTATCGATATATTTCTCTTCCCGATGGAAATTTAATTATGCCCATGAAACATGAATTAAAACTTTAAAATCAACGAGGAGAAATTTTAAACCATTTTTTTATTTATATTATTATGCAAATGATGCTAAAATGAAAAAAAAACTTGCGTACCCGCCCGTTGTATGGATTGGGATTCAAAAAATTCTCGGATAAAGCCGGATTAATTCTGCAATTTGCAAAAAAATGGTTTGAATAAGGAGGTCTGGACGCAATTCCAAAACAAATTTTTTGTACAAATGAGACACACATAAACATGCATACTTTTTTCATTGGAGATGGAGACATTAAAACAACTACCTAATTTGACATAAAATTCCACATTTTAAAAATAATTTATTGTGTTATTTATTTAAAATTAATAATTAACAAATTCATTAGTCATTATCAACAAATTTAAGCTCTCTTCCACCAAAATGCCACCTGAGGCTAAATTGGAGAAAGAGGAGGACGATCTTTTTGATGAAATGCCTCCATTCACTAATTTGTTTTTGCTTAATTGAAGCCATGATGAATAAAAGCATGCATTTTTTCCTCTTGGTAAATCAAAAAAAAAAAAAAAAGTTTTCCAAGATTATTTTAAAAAAATAATATGTTTAATATGTTTTTCTAGAGAATGAAAATTCATTCGATTTGCTTGTCACTCGAATCGAAAATGAGCCATTAATATTTTAAATACATTTTTTCAAAAGTTTTTGCTGAAATTAAATTTTTCGTGCTTTAAACCGGTTGAAACATCGTTTCTTTTTAATTGTTTCGCACCTCGAGAACTATTTTTTATAATTATTAATGGTCATTAGTGATTGGTTGGAACTCGGTTTGGACGCTTTTTTAGGCGGACCCAATACGGCCTTTTCCATTCATTTTGCCCATATTAGTCCAATTGATTTTCGCCGTTTTTGTGTTCCTTTGTCCTCCTCCAATGAATGACGCCAAAATTCTCTCACTAAACCACGCCAAGCCTAATTTTTCTAATTTTTAGTAATTAATTCCCCATTATTTAACCATCAAAAAAATCCGTTTTTTTTCCAACGAGCGCAAAACCGGCATTTTTCGAAAATGAACTTTTGCTTTCGCGAAAATATTGTTAAAATAATTTTAAGCCATGCGCTTTCCCCCAAAAATTCAACTTCCTCCTGAACTTCTTTCCGAGTTGGCCAATGCTTTTCGTTTCGACTTTCATTGGTCCATTCCCCGAGTTTCTTCCTCCATTTTTGATCACTTTCTCGCCAAACGACAGCAGAAAATTCTTCAAAATATTGAGTTGAAATTTCAACAGGTCAGTTAAGAACATCAAAAATGACAAAATTAAATGGGTAATTAGTAATAGGAGAAAGGAAGGCTTAGGATAATTCCGAAAAAAATAATTTAAAATCGGCCAATTTTGAAATGTTCTCTGATCATTGATCAATTATGGGTTATTATTCTTTTACTTTCAGTTGCATGAACAGCATGGGGGGTCGGACAATGTTGGTCAAAAGTTGGCAAAATTTCAAAACAAAATCTCTCTGCCAATCTCCAATGTTTCAATACACGAAGCTGTGGTTGCGGCACACATTCTGATCAGCGTACATACGGTAATAAGACAATCGGGGGCATACGGTACCGAAAAAAGTATTAAAGTTACTGTATACGCCCCAATTAGAGTTCAGATTTTGGAAAAAGCCTGAACATGGCCTGGGTTCTATGTTAGAATTGGACCTGGATTTCCTGGACAAAAATACAGGTTGTCGAAAAATGGCCTGCTGGACCTGGGCCGAGGAAAAGCCCAGACTTGGAGTTGATATTGAATGAATGCGCATTTCTTCGAGTTTTACGATGTTTGGGGAAGCACGGTATTGACACAAAGATTACTGTAACAGTTTGGGTTAGTGCCGTTCCGTGAAGAAGACATATTCAATGAGATTGGTGTAAATTTGTGCAAGTGTTAAAAATATAAAACGAATTATAATATAAGATTAAACTAAATGGACGCCCAGTTCCCTTAATTTGCCTTAATTAAAGGGCAATTTCAATCATCTGTACGCCTTTTTGGAAAGCCACAAATTCGTACGACAAATCCATCCAAAACTGCAGAAAATTTGGTGGTACGCACATTTTTTGGAGGCCGAAAAAACGCAGGGGAAGAGGTGAAAATTGGAGAAGAAAAATTAGAAATTTTCAAATAAATTGGAAAATTGGAAATTTAAAATGAATTTTTAAGCGAACTTAGCCCATTAGAAAAGTACAAAGTGCGCGAAAAGTATCCGTTGCCGCCGACAATTTGGGACGGACAACGGAAAAATGGCTTCTTTAGCGAAAATACGGTGAATAATTAATTAATTAAAAGCATTTTGATCAGGGATATGCCGAAAAATTTGCAAGATTTCGGCAATTTGTTGGGGATTGGCATGCTTTCAAGTGGCCAAGAATTCACCTTAAATTAACAATTTTACAATAATACATAAATTAGGCTTTTTTTAATCGTGTTTAAAAATTGTGCTTATTTTGACCAATTTTAGTAAATTTTTAATAGTAATTTTAATTTAATGTTAAGCCGGAGCGCCGTCCAGGATGCCGAAAAATGACCTGCTTGAGAGTTTTTTGAGGGCATCGGCACACCCCTAATTTAACACATATATTATTTGAGATATCCGCCTCACCCCTTCCCATTTTCACAGATTACACTGCTTAATGAGCAATTCATTAGAAAGAATTACTTGTCCCAGGCCGATAGGTGGGAGCTGGCGGAAGCGACGGGCCTTTCGACGGCACAAAGTAATTAATTTAAAAAATTAATTCAGAATAATTAGTGATTAATTAGCATAGTTTAATAATTTAATTTTGGTGCAAAGCAATTATGGTCATTAGTTACTGATTGTTTATGCGGGGTAATTAATTAAAATCAATTAACCTGGCTATTTGAGTTGCAATGCCTGAAATAGAAATCCTTATTCAAATATATTCGGTAAAAATTGCATTTTTTGATACAAATATATTTATTAGAGCGCGTCGGGAGCGGGAGTTTTCGGGATTCGCGCTCCCGTAAATTTTCAATACAGGAGTAAAAATACACGCGAAGAATTGAGTTTTTTTGGTGAAATCAATTATTTTGATTGAAAAATCTGTAAAATACTTAATTAAAATTTAAAGAAAAATTTTTCCTGGTGGCTATCGGCACCGCCGCCTTAAAATTGAATTTTTTGAAAGAAGAAATTATTAAAATTAATTCGAAGCAATTTTGTAAATTCTCTGATTTTTGACTAAAATCTGATTTTTTGATTTCAAAGTTCTGCTTAATTATTTTTATGTATTTTTTTCTTTAATAAAAGGATTGTCCTTCAAATTTGTGCATTAAATATATTTTGTGAGTATTTAATTAATTTACGAATGACTCCCGATCCCGCCCGAGCAAAACAAATATATATCATAATTTTATATGAAAATTTTAGTTGGCAATTGGCTCAAGAATCAACGAATGAAAGAGAAAAAGGCATGGAGAGCGGAAAGAGTCAGTTTGACGAAATTTTAGGGGGAAATTAGGACAAAATTAAAAAGCGATTTTCTAAGCCGGGTATTCATGTCTAAAGCCGAACGGAAAATAATATGTTGAAGCTAATGTCTGGGTTAAACTCCCAAAAAAAATTTTTTAATTGGCCAAAATGATGAATTAATGGTATAATGATATTTTATTTAAAATAAACAATTAGCAAATGTGTCACATTAGTCATAATCAACCAAATTTAAGCTCGCTTATTTCGCCAAAATGTCAGCTGATGAATTGGAAGAGAAAAAGAACGAACTTTGGGGTCCGACAGAAAAGAAAAAACGAAAAGAAACAGAAGAATAAACGAAAACGGAGCACAGAAAAGGAGGGCGAAGAGAAGAGAAGGGCACGGCACAATTTGACAAGAAATGCCATACTCACATATTTTGAATAAATGCCAAAAGAATTACAAAATGAATACCGCAATAAAAATAAATCAAATGTTAAAAATTCACAGATAAAAACTAGGAAATTATGAGAAGAATTCAAATTCTATTATCATCTAATCCGAAAGTGGAGCAAAGAAAAATTTAATAGAAATTAAAAAAATAAATTATATTTTATTAAAAATTAAAAAATTAATTCTGAAATGAAAATAAATAAAAAAAATCGCAAAATATTCGAGTTATTTTCAGTGTTTCTGAAAATCAATTTGAGAGAATAAAAATTTCAATTTTCTTAAAATAAATAAAATTTTCGTAAAAAAATAAGTCTAAAATGAAAAAATTTCGATTTTTTTAAATTTTCTTTAAAATTAATCAATTTCAGCTTTATTTGGTTTTTTCTTTTAACATAAAAAAAACTCATTATTACTACAAATTTTTTATTTTCTGGAAAGCCCATCATTAGGGGCGTATCATTCGCATTGAAAACTCAACCTTTAGGGGTGTTTTGCCAAAACTTCGGGTAATTTACCCGAAGTTCGAAGTCCGAGGCTCAAAAACCCGCAGTTTCCGATTCTCGAAGTCGGAGTTTCGCACATCTCTGACGTGGGCTGCTGCTATCTTTGTGCCAAAATTAGAAGATTTTCTATTTCTTTTTGCCATCTGTCCTCCTGCTGATTTTGAGGATATTAGTCCGATTGATTTTTGCCGTCTTTTTTATGTTCCTTTTGCCCTCCTCCAATGAATGACCGACCACCAACTCATTCACTCATTAATTATTCACTTCCAAAACCTACATTTGAGTTAACTCCCGTTTTCCGTCAATTCATTAATTATTTGAAAGTTATTTTTATGCCATGGATTGCCCCCTAATCAATTATTTTAATTGCTAAACAATGAGATTTCACCAAATTCAACTGCCCCTTAATTAGATAATCAATTATTTTAATTGCTTTTAAGCCATGCGCTTTCCCCTCAAAGTTCAACTGCTCCAAAATTAATTATAATTAACAACTAGTTTAATTGCTATTAAGCCATGAGATTGACCAAATTCAACTGCCTCTTAATTAGTTCATTAATCAAATATTTTTCAATTGCTTTAAGGCCATGCGCTTTCCCCCAAAACTTCCACTCCCTAATGAGCTTCTTTCCGAATTGGCCAATGCTTTTCGTTTCGATTTTCGTTGGTCCGTTCTCCGCGTTTCTTCCTCCATTTTTGATCACTTTCTCGCCAAAAGACAGCAAAAAATTCTTCAAAATGTTGATTTGAATTTTAAAAAGGTAAATTATAAATGGGGGTGCTAATTGCAATGATTTTGAAAATTGGGACGACCCTAATGGTGATTAATTCTGTTTTCACATCTCGTTGGCCCTTGGAAAAGGCGTTTTAAATATTCGCGCAGCCCCTTACGCCATTGGAACTCATCCAATTACTAAAGCTGAGATTTTCGAGACCGAGACCAGAAAAACCCGAGAATTTTCTTGAGTCTCGACTCAAGCTTTCGAACAGCACTACTAAATTCGGAAGAAGAATTTTCACACATGTCCCATTCATCGCTTTATTACCGTCAATAATTGATTTATGAATTTTTGATCATATTGATTAAACTTTCAAATCTATGCTTTTTTCAAATCTGATAATATATCATGATCAGAAGTCTCGAAAACGCCCGGGCTAGTTAATTTTTTCATATTTTAGCATTTTCGTGGACATTTGCATGTGCCAATGCATGAAGCTGTCCTCGCGGCACGCACTCTGAACAAATATCGCCACATCAAGAATCCGCTCCGTTTATTTTTCTTTCATCCGATCAACTCATTTGGTCATTTTATTGAGATGTTAACCGCCGCGTACGAAACCGATTTAGATTTTTAGGTTAATTTAAAGACCAATAATATACAAATTAAAAGTTTTTTTTTCTTTTTATATTTTGGTTTTTTTCATTTAGTTTTGCATTTCTGATTTCTAATAAAAATTTTTTAATTAATAGATTCATTCGATAGCCTTAAATGTTCTCTATTATCCTGCCAAATCAAAAAAAAATTCGTTAAATTATCACCAAAAAGTTATGACAAAAAAATGTTCAAAAACTCTGTGCTTTTGAGTTCCTCTGGCCATAATTCTTTGAAAGTTAACAAATTTTTTGAAATTTTGCAGGCTAATAGAGAAAACTTAGAGCTATCAAATGATTCAAGAATTAAAAATTTTGTTGCTTTGGCAAAGTTATGGATAACTTTTTTGTTAAACATTTTCATTTGATTTCCGTTTGCCGTTCTCCGATAATTTTCTTCTTATTTTTTTTCATAAATTTCTCTCGAAAAGGGATTGGAAGTTTCTTCTAAATAAAACTATGATGATAAATTTGGCTTTTCCATTTAATTGGTGCCTAATTAGGCATCAATTCATTCAAATTACTGTCAATTTGTGATCAATTTGTTTTAATGATGAATTAAGGAAGGTCCATGCCAATTTGTTGGCCATTATTAGTTAACAATTTCGTCGTTTGCTTGAGATGGCAGAAGAATGAAAGGACATAAAACCGATTTTACAATAATATTTAATGTTAAACAATTGAATGGCATTTTTAAATAATATATTTGGAGGATAAAAATTGTTTTGTTAATTTTTTCGAACTTAATGCATTTTGTCGGCACTTTCTGATTTTATTTACTTATTTTTATTTGTTCGGTTGCAAAATTTTAAAAGCAAAATTTCCAATTTATTTTATGGTTTTCCATTGACCTTCTGCTGATGATTTACTGTTGTGAGAAATGTGCCTTTTTTTACTTTGTTTCTGTATTAGTCCAATTGATTTTTGCCGTTTTTCTGTCCCTTTTGCCTTTCTCTAATGACCACCACCAACTCACTCCTCATTAATATTCTAATTATTCACATCCAAATCCAAGCCTTTCTTTTAGTTAATTCCCACTTCTCAATATTATTTTTTAAAATTACTCTTACTCATGGATTGTCCCTCCAAAATTAAACTTCCCCTAATTAATTAACTAATTAGTTTATTTGCTTTTATGCCATGGATTGTTCCTCAAAAATTCAACTTCCCGAATTAATTAATTAGTTTTAATTGCTTTTAAGCCATGGATTGTCCCTCCAAAATTAAACTTCCCCTAATTAATTAAATTAATTAACTAATTAGTTTAATTGCTTTTATGCCATGGATTGTTCCTCAAAAATTCAATTCCCGAATTAACTAATTAGTTTTAATTGCTTTTAAGCCATGGATTGTTCCTCAAAAATTCAACTTCCCCTTGAACTTCTCTCCGAATTGGCCAATGCCTATCGTTTCGACTTTCGTTGGTCCGTTCTCCGAGTTTCTTCCTCCATTTTTGATCACTTTCTCGCCAAAAGACAGCAGAAAATCCTTAAAATTGTTTATTTGAAAGTTCAACAGGTAAGAAGTTAAGAACAGCACATACAAAGCAATCAAATTTAAACATTCTTGGTACCATTATACAATACAGCTTTTCTCTAGTTCCCTGCTAATTTCAATAAATTCGGTTAACTTTATAAAAAGTTGTATGGAAATAAGTACTATTTCTGCCATAGCTTATGTTAAATTTGATAATTTTATTTTAAATCACAGGCTAATAGAGAAAAGTTGGACTTTTGAATGATACCAAGAATGTAAAATTTGATTGGTTTTAAGCAAAGTTATACCATGTTATGTCGAAAAATAGCTAAAATGGCGGATTTTACGAAACGATCTAACACTAGGGAGAGCCGTACTGACATAGTCACTAATTTTTCCAAAATGCTATTTATTTTTCCAGAAATTTTCCGCAAATATCCCACGACGTAAAGGAATCACCCTGTTTATTCACTGATCAGTGATCAATCACGAGTTAATGTTCTTTCATTTTCAGATTATCAACATGTACGGGGGATTGGACAATATTAGGCAAAAGTTGGCCAATTTTCAAAACAACATCTCTCTGTCAATGTCCAATGTGCCAATACACGAAGCTTTGGTCGCGGCATACGCTCTGATCAGCGTACATACGGTAGTGAGACGGCTACCCGACATTTGGGGAACCCGACATTTAGGGAACCCGACATTTGGGGACCCGACTTTTGGGGATCCGACACTTAGGGAACCCGACATTTGGGGACCCGACTTTTGGGGATTTTATTAAAACAAAAAAATATTTAAAAGTTTTTCCAAATTAGACAAATTTACGTCTGCTTTAGCCAGAGTTAATTCCATTGCAATAAAAAACAAAATAATATTTTTAAAATTAACTCTGTTTCCGGACTCACCGTGAGGAGGTAGCAGAATTTGAGCCCATACTAACCACAATACAATAGACAAACCACGAGACATTTTTTAAGTACAGTATACCTCTTTACAATTTTTATTTAAAACGCCTTTCCCAAGGGCCAACAGGAACAGAAATTCGTCAAGGGCATTCAAAAAGTCCAGACGGCTTTGCTGTCTAATTGCTACAATAAATGCCGACGTCAACTTTTCTATTTCTTATCTTTCGAGTGACTTTGTGCGGTACTTTAAATTAATTTTTAACAAATTAATTTTTTTATGACTCACTTGCAAAGCAAATTTCAGTCCGGAAACTTAAAAAATATTATTTGCTTTTTTCTTGCAATGGAATTAACTCTGGCTAAGGCAGACGTAGTCTAATTTGGATAAATTTTTTTTGTTTTAATAAAATCCCCAAATGTCGGGTCCCCAAATGTCGTCCCCAAAGTCGTTCGATCCCCAAAAGACGTTCGATCCCCAAATGTCGGGTCCCCAAATGTCGGTTCCCCAATGTCGGGTCCCCAAATGTCGGGTCCCCAAAAGTCGCACCACGAGTGAGACAAGTGGGGGGCATACGGTACCGAAAAAAGTATTCCAGTTATAGTATACCAAAATTTAATTATTTGACATAAATAACTGACAGAAATGAACAAATAAATGGAACTTTTTTGAGTGATAGATATAATAAAGATGCTTACACTGGGCATTTAATAAATATGCATTTCTTCGAGTTTTTCGTTATTTGTGGATCACGGTATTGACACAGATTACTGTAACAGGTTGGGTTAGTGCCATTCGGTGAAGAAGACATAGTCAATGAGATTGGTGTAATTTATGGAAATATTCAAAATATAAAACATATTATATAACACGGTGCTACGTCAAACCGAAATGGTCTCATTTTGAATAAAAATATTTAAATTTATGATTTTATAAACTTGGCGTAAAAGTTGTAGTAAGGTCGAACGATAATTTGTATTTATCCCTCCCCCACCCCGCAATGCCCTAATTTGGCTTAATTAAGGGATCGGTTGCATTCTTTGCTCCCCCCCCCCCCCCGCCCGCAATTCCCTAATTGCCTTAATTTGTAAGGGCAATTTCAATGAATTGTACGCCTTTTTGGAAAGCCACAAATTCGTACGACAAATCCATCCGAAACTGCAGAAAATTTGGTGGGACGTTCATTTTTTGGAGGCCGAACAAACGCTGGGGGCGAGGTGAAAGATGGAGAAAATTGCGATAAAAATAAATAAATTTAAATGAATTTTTAAGATCGAGCTGGGACGAAGTCCGAATAGGGCAAGTAATTAAATTTAATTAAAAATATTTAAATGTTAAATTAATGATTTTAATTAATCAATAAGGATGGTTCCAAAAAATGATTCCGTATACCATAAACAAAATTAAATAATGGGTTTTCTACCTAATAAACATTAATAAAAAAAATTTATTTACCTCTATTTAAATGTATCCAAATGTTTTAATATAAAAATGAAAATTAACATTTTATAAAATATTATTATTATTATTTAATTAAATTTAAATATTTGCCCTATTTTGACTTCGTCCTAGCACTTTTTAAGCGAACTTAGCCCATTGCAAAAATACATTGTGCGCGAGAAGCATCCGTTGCCGCCGACAATTTGGGAGAAAAATGGCTTTTTTAAGGAAAATGAGGTGAAATTTAACTGATGAAAAGCATTTGCTAGAGCTCGGCATTTTGAAAACGCCTGGACCTGGGCATAGATTTTTTGAAAAAAAAATCAATTACTGTCCTGGGTTTCCTGACAAAAATCCAGGAAAACCCAGCTTGCCGAAAAAGGGCCTAGACCTGGGGATCCAGGAAAAATAGAGGCCAAGATCCAGGTCCAGGTCGAGCTCTAGCATTTAAATATTTGAGACAGATTCCCCTCCCCCAATTTTCGTAGAAGTTACTAATTAATGATTACTTCATGATGACCCAATACTTGGCTAGGCCCGACAGGTGGGAGCTGGCGGCAAGGATAGGCCTTTCGCCGACGCTGGGTAATTAATTTTACCAAATTGTGAAAAATAATTGGTTGATTAATTAGCGCAGGTTAATTATTAAAGACCGGAATGGTAATGAGCCTGAAATTTAGTTATATGAATTTAGGCACAATTAAAATTCTCGTATTTTTATTTTCAAATTCAGGACAAAATGTCCAGATTTAGATTTGCTTCAATTCATTTTCTTAGAATTTATATAATTGATGTTGTTTTTTTTTGTTTTTCTTTTCGAACCGTTTTTTTTTTGAAAAAACTTTTAGGGAACCTGGGGTTCGGTGATGCCGATAGGCGCCGTCGAGAAAATTTTATAAATTTCTGACTAACATTATTGATCGGCATTCGGAACCCCAAAGTTCCGACAATTAAGTAAGTCTGTTTGAAATTGATTATTTTTAAAAACCCTAAAATTCTATCTTCGAAGTTCCGTGTGCACGTTTCCGTGCCACGGAGGTTTAAGAAGCCATTTACAAGCTCTATTAGGTCTACAAAATCATAATGATTTATGATTTTCCAATTACTTCAAAGCAGTTTTTAGCACCTAAAAATCGTATCCTTAGTTATGGCTTCTTAAACTGCCCTGTCATGGAAACGTGCGCACGGAACTGAGACAATAATCAAATTTTGAACTAAAAACACTTCGCCAAATAATTAAAATTTTAAGTATGGGTATTAATTAGTGCATTAATTAATGGGAGGGTGATTAATTAATTAATTAGCTTGGCTGTTGGAGTGCAATTTCCGAAAACCAACATTCATATTGAAAATTTCCGCCGAAAGATGAAATGACAATTTGAGACAAAAAAATTCAAAAAATAATAAAATAGTTTTTATATATTGTTTTTAGTATCCAGTTGGTACAGAAAATTACGATCAAAGCATAAAAGGGCACGGAGAGCGAAAATGGTTGGTTTCGATGAAATCACAAGGGGAAATTTGGGCAAAATAGAAAGTCCATATAAGCCGGGTATTCGGGTCTTATTCCCGATGCTCAATTTATGATGCCCAAATCTGAAAATTTTTAAAAATTTAAAGTGAATTGAGAGAAATTTCAGGCTAAAACTGAAATTTTGTGCCAAAAACGTGCAGAACGAATTTTAATGAACAAAAACGAAACACACAAAAAAAAAACTCACATAACTTTGACATTGGAGACATAAAACTCAACAATTTGATTGGAAAACAAAATTTAATTTTTAAATTACAATGCTATTTTATTTAAAAAACAATTAAAATGTGTCAAGCATTGGTCATAATCAACAAATTTAAGCTCTCTCACGCAAAAAAGCCACCTGCTGAATTGGAAGAGAAAGTTGAGGACGATCTTTTTGATGAAATGCCTCCATTCACTAATTTGTTTTTGCTTAATTGAATCCAATTATGGATTTATTGTTGCCCCATAAATGAAAACTTCCTAACGAGTTAATTAGAAAAATATGAGAATAATTCAAATTATACTAGCACATAATCCGAAAGTGGAGAATGGAAAAATTAATTTTAGAAATTATAAAATTAGATTAGATTATAATTAAAACAAAAAGGCACATAAAATATGCACGAAAAAGGTGATAAAAGGCATAAAAATGAACAAAATGGACAAAAAAGGCACAAAAAATTGGAAAAAGAAACAGCAAAAAGTCACACTTTTTGGACAACATTAAAAAAAAATTTTATTAAGGATTTTTAGGGAGCAAAAACACGTAAACCTTAATCAAAAAACTTATTTTTGGTCATTTACTCATTATTAATTAATACACAAAACTCATTCGTTAAATCACCATAAATTACATCCAAAAATATTTAGCGGTCTTTTTTTCAAAATGCACTCGGAATTTTGGAATTTTCACACCGTTTTCGCTGCGCGCTTTTTCAAAAAACATTTTGGGAAACCACAGGAAGGGCACGGGAAAACTAAAAATTATGGCAATTTTTGTTTTAAGAAAAATTGTTTATTTTCTACAGGCTCTCGAATATGACCATTAATATTTTAAATGCCCCTTTTCAAAAATAAAAAATAGTCGGGAAATTTGTCCAAAAAAAAAATATTTTTAATGGATTTTTGGCTGATTTTTGGTGAAATTTTTTGTGATTTAAACCGCTTCAAAAAACGCTTTTTTGATTTTTTTTTTTTTTTTTGCATCTCGGGAACTATTCTATATAATGATTAAAGGTCATTAGAGATTGCTTGGAACTCGTTTTGGCCGCTTTTTTAGCGGTCCCAATTCTAAATTACAGCCAAAAAATGTGCCAAAATTCAACAAATTTTTTCTTTTACGGTTTGCCATTGACCTGCTGCTGCTGGTTGTGAGAAGAACCAAAGCCTTTTTGCGTTCATTTTGCCCATTTTAGTCCAATTGATTTTCACCGTCCGTTTTTTGTGTTTCCATTGCCCTTCTCCAATGAATGACCACCAACTCATTAATTATTCATAATTATTTACATCTCAATCCCAAGCCTATATTTTAGTCAATTTCTATTTTCCATATTAATTAATTAATTATTTTATTTTTTAAGCCATAGATTGTTCCCCTCCCCCAAAATTCCCCCTAATTAATTGATTCGTTGAATTATTTTTAAGCCATGCGCTTCTCCCAACCTAAAAAATTCAATTAAATTGTTTTTACGCCATGGATTGTCCCTCCAAAATTCAATTGCTCCCTAATTGATTCATTAGTCTAATTGTTTTTAGGCCATGCGCTTTCCCCGCAAAATCAACTGCCCCCATAATTCATTAATTATTTAATTGCTTTTAAGCCATGGATTGTCCCCAAAAATTCCACTCCCTAATGAGCTTCTTTCCGAGTTGGCCAATGCTTTCGTTTCGATTTTCGTTGGTCCGTTCTCCGCGTTTCTTCCTCCATTTTTGATCACTTTCTTGCCAAAAGACAACAGAAAATTCTTCAAACTATTAAATTGTATTTTCAACAGGTCAGCTAAGAACATCAAAAATGACTAAATTAAATTGGTAATTAGTAAATAGGAGAAATTAAGGCTTACAGTCATTTGCGGATAATTTCCGGAAAAAACAATTTAAAATGTGAAAACTAAGGAAAAAAAAATAAATCGTTCATTTTCAGTCGGATGAACAACGTGAGGAACCAGACAATGTTGGGCAATATTTTGCAAATTTTCGTAACAAAATCTTCCTGACAATTTCCAATGTGCCAAAACATAAATCTTTGCTCGCGGCACGCGTTCTAATCAACTTACATACGGTAATGAGACAAGTGGGGGGCATAATTAAGACATTAATGTCTCAAACAAAAGTACAGGGAAGTTTCATCTTTTCTGTACTACAGTTCTGAAAGTGATTTCGTCCAATTTTTGTATATGTACAGTATACGCCCCAATTAGAGTTCGACATTTTGAAGAAAACCCTGAACTTGGCTTGTATTTATATAACAAAAATCCAGGTCAAGGAAAAATCAAGGCCTGGGTCCAGGTCCATTTTAACCCTTAACAAAAGAAAATTATTTAATTATTTGAGATAAATAACTGACAGAAATGAACTAAATTAAATTAATTGGACGTCCAATTTCTCTAATTGCATTAATTTGTAAGGGCAATTTCAATGAATTGTACGCCTTTTTGGAAGGCCAAAAATTCGCACAACAAATTCATCCGAAGCTGCAGAAAATTTGGTGGGACGTTCATTTTTGGAGGCCGAAAAAACGCTGGGGAAAAGGTGAAAATGAGGAAAAAAATAAAAATTCACGTGATAAATTGGAAATTTAAAATCTAAATATTTAAATGAATTTTAAGCGAACTTAGCCCATTGGAAATGTACAAAGTGCGCGTGGAGCATCCGTTGCCCACGACAATTTGGAACGGCAAGCAGAAAAAGGGTTTCTATAACGAAAATACGGTAAAAATTAACGGGTGAAAAGCATTAGATCAGGGATATGTCGGATGCTGTTATTTCCTAAAATCCGATGGCAGGAAATTACTAAAATTTTCGGCATTTATAGTAATATGTAAATTGAGGCTTTTTTAATCGTGTTAAAACCTGGATCCGGATTGTATGGACAAAAAGACCCACGAAGATCCAAGACCCATGAAAAATCCAGGATGCCGAAAAAATGCCTGCTCGGGAATTTTTTGAGGGCATCGGCACACATCCCTAATTCAACGCATATCCCTGATTTATGTATATTTGAGATATCCGCCTTACTCCTTCCCATTTTCACAGATTACACTGCTTAATGAGCAATTCATTAGAAAGAATTACTTGTCCCAGGCCGATAGGTGGGAGCTGGCGGAAGCGACGGGCCTTTCGACGGCACAAAGTAATTAATTAAAAAATTAATTAGTTGATTGATTATCGTATAGTAATGTAATTGCTAATGCAAATCCAATATGGAAATTAGTTAATTCATCAGTGTATTAATTATGCAGGGTAATTAATTAATTAACTTGTAACTGTTTGAGTCACAATGCCCGAAAAGCGACATTCTTATTTAACAATTGCCAATTAAAATATATTCGTAAAACGACCAAATGGCATTTTTGAAATAATATTTTTATAATTAAAAAACAAATTAATAAATAATAAAATAATTTTATATAAAATTTCAGTTAAAAATTGGTTCACTAATCGACGATCGAAACAGAAAAAGGCATCGAGAGTTAAGTTTGACAAAATTTCAGAGGGAAATTTGGACAAAATAGAAAGAGGAGTTTCGGATTTCTCATGAGAAAAATGTTTGTCTTCGGGTGGGAATCGAACCCACGCCGAAACCCAATCCATGGGCATGTTTACCACTGAGCTATTCTTTAAATTGTTGAATCAGTTGGTCTGGAAGAAAGTCGAAAAAAATAATATTTTATGGCCAAAAATGAAACAAAAAATTTTGAAATTGAGGCCATAAAAAGTCATAATAACTAATTTAAGCTCGCTTATTTCGTCCAAATGCCATTACCCGCTGAATTGGAAGAGGAAGAGGAGGACAACAAACTTTTGGAGCCGAAAGAAAAGAAAAAACGAAAATAAACGGAGGAATAAACGACGGAGGGGAAGGGAAGAGAAGGGCACGGCACAATTTGACAAGAAATGCCATACTCACATATTTCGAATAAATGCCTTCATCCCAATCACCAATTTGTTTTAATGATGAATTAAGGAAGGTCCATGCCAATTAGTTGCCATTATTAGCGAATAATTTGTTCGTCAGCTTGAGATGGCATAGGAATAAAAGGACGTGAAACCGATTTGACAATTCAAATATTGAATGTTTATACATATTTGAATGGCATTTTTTAAATAAAACATTTTATAAAACATTCTTCGGTTTTAAGTGAAACCACAAAATTTTTATATTTTCGTGAACTTAATAACAGTTTGTCGGCACTTTATATATATATATATATATTATTGTTATGTTGGCTAATTTTTAATGCAAAATTCTTCGAAATTTTGCGATTTTCTATTACAGTTTGCCAATTTGCCATTGACCTCCTCCGGCTGAATTACTGTTGTGAGAACAATGAATGCCTTTTACTTCATTTGCCCATATTAGTCCAATTGATTTTTGCCGTCCGTTTTTTATGTTTCCAGTGCCCTCTTCTAATGACCCCAAAATTCACTCACTAAACCAACGCCAAGCCTATTCGATAGCCCAGGTGTTTTTCTATTATTCTGCTAAATTTCAAAAAAACCCATTAAGTTTCAAAAAAGTTATGACCCGAGAAACTCAAAAAAAAAAAGCAAGTTTTCTTGAACATTTTTGATCATAATTTTCTTTAAACTTAGCGAAAATTTTTGAAGTTTTGTATGCTAATAGAAATCACTTCGAGCCACAGAATGATATCAAAATTAGAAAATTTTGTTGTTTTTGTGAAAAGTTATAGCAAAATTTTTATTTTATTTTAATGGTTTTTTGAGTAACGCCCATTTCACAACATTTTTATCAATTTTCTGATTTTTCCACTTATAATTATGTATAGATATGTTTTTCTCGGTCTACCTCAGTTCGGCCCCGGCACGATTCGGCCCCAGCGGCTTTTTGTCTATAACTTGTTTCTTTGTCAACAAAATTCAACATTGTTGGCATCATTCGAAAGCTCTAAGTGTCCTCTATTTGCCTGCAAAATTCTGAAAATTTCGTTAAGGTTTAAAAAAGTTATGGTCAGAAGAGTTCAAAAAACCAAATTTTCCACCTTTTTGGCCATAAATTTGTTCAAAATTGACGAAATTTTTTGGAAATTTGCAGGCTAATAGAGCATCTGAAGGTCTTTCGAATGATATCAACAATGTTGGATTTGGATGACAAAAAAAAGTTATAAGCGAAATCCCGCTGGGGCCGAAACGTGCTGGGGCCGAACTGACGGGTTCCGACATATAGTGTTGCAATAATTTTCAGTTTTTAACGGAAAAAAATGCAAATTTAATGGGGAATTTGGAGAAATGAAAGTTTTACAGATTTTTACGGATAATTTCCGGAAGAAACAATTTAAAAATTTACAAACGAAGGTAAATTTTATTTTTTCCAAAAATCGTTCGCAAATGTCCCACGGTGGAAAGGAATCGGCAAATTTTGAAATCTCACTCTGATCAATGATCAATACAAGTAATGAGTTAAAAAAAGTTATGGTCAGAAGAGTTCAAAAAAACCAAATTTTCCAGAAATTGACCAATTTTTTTGAAATTTTGCAAGCTAATAGAGCATCTTATGAGCTTTCGAATAATACCAAGAATGTTGAATTTGGTTGACAGTGAAAAAAGTTATAGCCAAAAAGCCGCTGGGGCCGAATCGTGCAGGGGCCGAACTGAGCCGGTCCGGTTTTTCTCTCGCATTTTTGAACTTTTTGGTACATTTTTTATGAGGTCCGGACAATCCGTCAGTGGAAGACAATCCGTCAGTAATGGACAATCCGTCAGTGGAAGACAATCCGTCAGTAATGGACAATCCGTCAGTGGATAATCCGTCAGTGGACAATTTCATCAGCAAATTTTTTTTTGAGCAATGCTCAAAAACCTTGCGAAAATGATTGTTAAATTAAATAAATATAATTTCTTATAGATTCTTAACATTTCTAGTTACTTTATATTTTAATTAATTGACTATCTTGAGAAATTATCATTTAAATCTTTAAAAAATGATTATTTCATATTAAATGACAAATTATTAACTCAAATTTTTAGCGAATTAAATTAATTTTCATGATTTTAAATAAATTTGAGTATTTTAAAAATAAATTTGCTTATGGATTAGTTACTGACGGATTATCCACTGACGGATTGACCACTTACTGACGGATTGTCCACTGACGGATTGTCCACTGACGGATTGTCCGGGAGCCATTTTTTATTACTTATTTTGGTGTTTTTGAGAATTTATCGAACATTTCAATTCCCAGCCGGTGCCAATCTTTAAAACCACGGGTACTGTGTGAGTTAAAAACATTTCCGATTGGAGGCCCAAAAATTTGCTTGAAAATTTCGCAAACAAAAAAAAAATTTATCCAAAGGAAAAATGATCAAAGAGACAGCCAAAAAAGAAACAAATGAAAGGAGTGAAAAGAGCAGGAAAATGGAACAAAAAGAGAACAACAGAAATAATCATTGACGGAAAAAAATCATTCATTTTGCCAAATTTTTCAATTTCAATTTTTCTTGAAAAATTTAAAAAATTTTCCCGTCAAAACACCCAAAAATTGGGCAACAGAAAATTGTAAATTGGACACTAGCGCTAAGACATTTTGAAAAACGCCTGAACTACTGGATAACATGTTGGACCTGGATTAAAATCCAGGCCCAGGAAAAATCCAGGCTTGGACTAAGGTTGATGTAGAGGCTCTATTGGACAACAAAAGTGTTCTTTTTTTAGTGCCCATTTACCGTATGCTTTGTCAACTGATCAAGAAATTGAGACAAATGATCAAAAGTTAGGCCAGCTCAGTTCGGCCCCGCACGGTTCGGCTCCAGCCCAGTTTTTGATCTATAACTTTTTTTGTCAACCAAATCAAACAATCTTGGTATCATTCGAAAGCTCATTACATACTCTATTAGCTTAACAAAAAGTAAAAAGATTTTCAAGCCCGGAAAAAATTTATGAAGAAAAACTTCAAAAAAAAATTTGATTTTTTCAGTTTTCATGTTTTAACTTTTTTGATAATTGTTTAATTGCCAAGCAATAGCTTAGAAAAAGTTTCTAAACACATTAAGCTTTCGAATGATAACAAGATTATTGGATTTGGAAGGAAAAAGTTCTGGTCAGAAAATTGGCTGGGCCGAACCGTGCGGGGCCGAACTGAGGTAGACCGAGAGTTAGGCGTGAATGGCATTTGGACGCTAAAGCCAATTATGACGGCATAACTTTGTTCATTGTTAACCAAAATGTGCAAATTTGGTATCATTCGTTCAGTCATAAACCAAACTTTAAAAAATAAAACCATAAACAAAAAAATTAAGTTTCTTCTAAAAGATGCTATCGCTGGAGCTGGGAAACCTTAGTTTTCAAAATTGTCTACTAAATGTTTCTCTAATGACTATGGCGCCCAAAAGACTCATTCGCTTCAAAGGTTAGCAAATGGCGAGATTGAAAATTCGCGAAAGACCCAAAAGTAGTCAGATGTTTTTTCCATGAAATCATTGATCATTTCTGCTGTGAGTTGCCCCTCTTTTTCTTTCTTTTGCCATTCGTCGTATTCCGTCTTTATTTCTGATGCCATTTTGATGCAAATTTTTAGCATTTCTTCCAATTCATTGTCAAATCTGTGCCGAAGTAAACCTTAATTTTTTTGTGATCATTTATTTGTTTTTAATTATTGGCAAGGATTTGTCAAAAGTGCCAAAAAAATACCCAAAAGTCTTTGTCCATTTATCTGTTGAGTTTCGTTTGCCGCTGAATCAATCGTTTCTTTCGCCATTTCAAAAACATTTTCATCGAATGTCATTCTCGAAAAGTCTTAATTTTTACCCGATTAGAGATTACGGGAATTACGGCTTTTGGACTCCCCGTAATGACGGATTACGGATTTCCGTAATTGAGAAAATTTACCGTAAACGATCATTGACGTGTCTACCCATTTCTCAAATTGGGTTTTTTTTGCCAACTTCGAACCGGACGTTTCGCATACTAAGCCAAAACTATCGTTTCGAAAAATATTTTAAAGACTTGAATTTCAAATATTGCCAAAAAATCTGTCTTTTAATGTTTTTCAATAAAAATCAGTGCTTAAAGTTATTTTTTTGTTAAATTATTTATTTATAAAGCCAAAAATTTCTTTTTAGACTACATAATTGTGCATAATTAATTGGCGAAATGTCCAGTTGTTGAAATGTCCGAATATCGCCCAAATTTCCTGTATCGGTAAGCCGGGACATGGATCAAAGAAATTATGCATGCAGCCCAAAAATAATTCTATAATTTTGTCCAAAAAAACCAAATTTTTTGATTATACTTCTATCTCTACCTGTTATTTCGTAATTCAGGTCATTTTCATTCGTTAAGTCGATATTAGGAGATGATATCTCCTCATCATTATCCATGCCAAAAAACGATTTGGAAAATTTGTTTAATAATCTAATAATACTTTTAAAATTCAAAACAATGGACCTAAAAATTACGAATTTATGTGCCTAAATTTGATACTGTACACATTACCGTATCTCCCCTACAGTTTGAAAGGTTGGCTTCACAACGGGCAACCCAAAGCGCACTCTAAGCAAATATTCGTACAAAATGTCCAAATAATGACGAAATTTGGCGCATTCATTGGCACTTTTTGTTGTTTTGGCATTGGCACAATGCCAATTGCTTTTCATCAAATACAGAAGGCCAAGGAAAGATTTGTTAACGGTCGGCAGTTCCGCTGCAGAATTGTTAAAGTTTTTTTCATCTTCCAGAAAGGCGATAAACTGTCCATCATCCTCCTAAAAATATATTAGTCCAAAAAATTAAAAACTTTAAAAGTAAAAATTATTTTTTAAAGCCAAAAGAAATATGATCGGATTTTTAGGTTTTTTAGCTATGTTTTAAGTTTTGTTATCTAAATATATTTTGGCCTTTTAACACATATCTGTCTCAATTTTCGAAAAAAGCGAAAAATTAGTCATTTAAAAAAATATAGTTTGGCCAATTTTCAGGATTTTAACTTTTTTTTATTAATAGGGATGGCATTTTTTGGCAAATGCGGAAAATTCGTTGCACTTCTTGCGCCTGTTTTGCCATTTTTAATTTATATATATTGTTTTAAATGAATAAATCAAATAAAAGTTAAAATATTTTTATAAATTCACCAATTCACTAATGCCAAATGCTGGAGAATTCAAAATGATGTCATAAAAACTCGCGGCACTTTTTCCTGTTTTACGCTCTTTTTCCAATTTGACCCATTCTTTGGCTTTTTTGTACATTTTGGCCAACTTTTTGTCAAAATTTGCCCCCTCTTTTGCGCTTTCTGCGTTTGTTTCATATTTTACTTCATTTGTCAGATTAAATTCAACAAATTCGAATGTTTCTTTCAATTTTTGGGCATTTTCTTCGTTAATTAATTTGGAATCAATTAAAAAATTGTTGCAAATCCATGCCAAACGATCCAACACTTCAGCAAATGTTATTCCATATCGCTTGTTGAAAATTGGCATCGTAACTTCATGTCCGGCGTGAACTTTGACCAAATATTCGTATAAAACCGCCAAACATTTGCCAAAATATTCGCATTTGTCCTTGTCAAACCATTCGGGTGCCTTTTCATTGGCATTTTCACAATGCCAATCCCTTTTCAGGCGATATAAAACGCCAAGGCTTAGGCCATAAAATTGGGACAATGAATTTTTTATATGGACATCGTCGATGCCATTCTCCGTGCAGAAAGTGTCAAAACTGGCGGGTCCACGCACAAAAGCGACAAATGCGTCATTGTCCTAATTAAGGGGTGATTAGGGAGCCACCTTTATGCAAATACTATTATAAGTCTTTTCAATTCGGCAACCTGGGTTTTTCCTGCATTTCCTGGATCTTTGTCCAGGAAATCCAGGTCAAGGTCCAGGCTAAACACGCAAAAACCTGGATTTCCTGGAAAAAATTTAGAATATATTTTATTTCAGATAACCAAATGTATTAATTGCGTTATCAAAAATGATTAAAATAAATTTAAAAACACATTAATAGTCCAGGCTTTTTTCAAAATGTCAAGCTCTAATTTATTTTATAAAATTACCAATTGTGAAGAAACAGTTGAAAAATAAAGAAATAAGCAGAAAAATAAAATAATTTTCATTTTAAAATTATAAATTATGAATTTGTGAATATTGAGATGGACGATTTCGACGATTTTGGTAAATTAACAGCCAATCAATTATTACTATTATAATGGGAATTAATCATTGAAAATAATATTTAATAATATATACGTATGTATCAGGGATGGGCTTTCGCTTTCGCTTTCGCGTTTCGCTTTCGCATATTTCGCATTTTTTGGCACTTTCGCTTTCGCGTTTCGCGTTTCGCATTTTGGCGCGAAACGCGACTTTTACACCCCTAAGAATTGGATGCAATTCCCCTAAAATTTTTCAAAATGTTACCTATAAATTGGCTAATTTTCAGTGAAAACTTGTTTATAAATGATCAGAATTTTTAATTTTTCCCCCGGCGGCGCCTATCGGCACCGCCGCGTCCCAAAACTCCTGTTTTTTCTTAGAGAAATGGCCCAAAATCGTAAAATTTAGTAATTTTTTGGTGAAAGTCTTTTCCCAGCGGCTCCAATCGGCACGCCGCGCCCCAAAACTTTTATTATTCCTTGGAAAAATGATAAAAAATCGCAAAATTTGATCATTTTATAGTGAAAATCTGTTAACAAATTCACTCAAAATTTCAAAAAATTTCTCGGCAGCGCCTACCGGCGCCGCCTGCCCCCTCTTACCAAAAAGTTTTTTGGAAAAAGCGCGCCTCAAAAAAGCTTCTTATTGATTTTTAAAATTTGGAATAAAATTTTACAAAAAATATTTTTTGCTTTGTGATATTGACTATTAAAAAAGTTGTAGAAAAAATTTCGCTTTCGCGTTTCGCGTTTCGCAATTTTGCATTTTTTGGAATTTCGCGTTTCGCATTTATTTTCATTTCGCATTTTTTACTTTCGCAAATTTCGCGTTTCGCATTTTATTTTCCGATTTGGCCCATCCCTGGTATGTATATGTTATAGAAAATATGTGGCAGTCACCGAGCGCATAACAAATGATGCCATCCATCATCCTTCGCATATGAATATTTGTTAATTGTTCATTAATAAAAATAATTTGTTACGCATTATTTCTTAGTCTAAATAATTATTTTAATTTAAAAAATATAATTTTTTTTAAATTTTATTAATGATTTTTTTTTTCGTTAATTGAGAATGGCTTTGTTTTCAAATTTTGCATTTATGAGGCTTCGACAATATTCGACTTCTTCGACCATCGCCGAGCTGATTTACTAGTACTGTTGTGAGAACAGCGTCTTTTACTTCATCTGCTGTTTTCTATTCGTCTCCAATTGATTTTCACCGTCCGTTTTTTTGCGTTCCTTTGCCCTCTTCTAATGAATGACCGACCACCTACCATTTATTCACAAATTAATCACATCCCAAGTCCTTTTATTTAAAAATAACCCCACATCCCATTAATAATTAATTAGTTTAATTGCTTGTAAGCCATGGATTGTTCCTCAAAAATTCCACTCCCTAATGAGCTTCTTTCCGAATTGGCCAATGCTTTTCGTTTCGATTTTCGTTGGTCCGTTCTCCGCGTTTCTTCCTCCATTTTTGATCACTTTCTCGCCAAAAGACAACAGAAAATTCTTCAAAATGTTGATTTGAAACTTCAACAGGTCAGTTCAAAACAGCAAATCTTTATAGAAATTTCTTCTCAAAAATTAAAAAAAAATTTTTTTTTTGAATGTACCAATAAAAAAATTGTTTTTTTCCCAAAAATAAGATTAATTTTTAAAATACTAAAAGATGATTCGAAGCCTATTTAGGTAATTTTTATACCCTTTAGGAAGATTTTTTGCAAAAGATAACCATTTTAAAAATTTTATTTCATATTTTAATACATTTTGGGTAACACAGTACCAGTGCTGGAGCGCGACCGCGATTCGCGGCGTTTTTTTTTTGCGCGATCCGCGGTCGCGGCCGCGGCAATTTGAATGCGCGGCCGCGGTTTTTTTTTTTTTGCGCGGTGCGCCGCGCATTTTTTATTGTAAAATTTTTATAAAGAAAATTTTTTGAAACGATTATTTTTTTGAATATTCAGAAGTAAATAAATTTTTTTGAAAACTTGGATTATTTTCTCAAAAATTCGTTTCAAAATACCAATTTTTCAATCGTCAGAGCTGACAAAACCTTAAATTTTTCTTTAAAAAACTGACTCTACATCACAAAATAGGTCATTTTTTTACAAAATCCGGGACCGGGACTCCCGTTTTTCCGGGACTCCCGGTCCCGCTGGCTTGTCCAAAAAAGCCGGGACCGGGAGCCCCGGCAAAATCCCGGCTGGATCCAGGTCCCGTCCGGGCTCTAACCGCCACCAATAGTAACTCCCTCGTAGAAATCCGGCAAATTTTCAAATTAAATGTTCATTCTGATTTGATCAATTACTAGTTGGTTCTCATTCATTTTCAGGCTCTCAACTCGCATGGACAGCACGTGGAATTGGACAATTTTGGGCAACATTTGGCCAATTTTCAAAACAAAATGTCTCTGCCAATGTCCAATGTGCCAATACATGAAGCTGTGCTCGCGGCACGCGTTCTGATCAGCGTACATACGGTAGTCAAACAAATGGGGGGTGGCGGCATACGGTACCGAAATAACGGTAATAAGAGTTTCAAAAAAGCTGTTTACGGGAATCCTTGTTTTTTCCTTATTACAGTACTGTAATTTACCCGCCCAAGTGATTTAACGTGCCAATATATACAGTATACATAAAAATATAAATATTTTATAGGCTAAATTTTAAATTCTTAGCCAGGGAATGGATTTATATGTTTTTACATATATTTTTTTGCGCATATGCTATCATATTCGTTTGAAAAAAACTTTTCAAGAAAACTAAGATTTTTAGGTGCCGCCGAGAAAATTTTTAAATTTCAGTGCAATTTATTAACAGAATTTGCACAAAAATTGCTATTTTTCGAAAAAAATTCAAAAAAAAAAATTTTCAGAAAATTTCAGAGTTTTTATCAAAAATTTCTGAAATGGGAATCCGTGCCATCCCTGCTGCTGGTGGGAATGTGAATTCTAAGTTTTCTTTTGTTGATTTTTTTAAAATTTTGACTTGTAGTCCCATAACAGGAAAGTACCAAAAGTATTATGTAACATTTTCAAGAATAAACTAATGGACTTCGGAGCCCCGACATTTGCGGCCCCGACTTTTGCGGCCCGACATTTGCGGCCCCAGCCAATAACCGACATTTGCGGCCCGACTTTTGCGGCCTCAGCCAATAACCGACATTTGCGGCCCCAAAATACTAATTTAAAAATTTAAGAAAAATTAACTACTTTTTATTTCATAAAATTTTTATCGAATCTATTATGATATGTTCTATATTTAACTATTTTTTGATCAACACAAGAATAATTACATACTAATCTCGTTAATAAGCGCATACATAAATAGGATTGGCATGGATTTCTTCGAACTTTCGATTTTTTTTGTCTTCGACATCTTCTACTATTCGAATTTTATATTAAAATAAGATGGGGCCTTGAGCAAGCCCAATTTTGTTGAAAAAAAGATAGAATAATATTCATGTAAATTTTGAAAAGAAAAATTTGGTTAAAATTAAATAAATTGTTATTTTCAAATAACTATAATTATAGAGAAACCAGAAAGTGGTTAATTTTTGTTAAATTTAAATTAGTATTTTGGGTGCCGCAAATGTCGATTTTCCATTGGGCCGCAAATGTCGGGCCGCAAATGTCGGGAAATAACCCTTAAGAATGGGCCGCAAATGTCGGACCGCAAATGTCGGGCCGCAAAAGTCGGGCCGCAAATGTCGGTTATTGGCTGGGGCCGCAAATGTCGGGGCCGCAAATGTCGGGCCGCAAAAGTCGGGCCGCAAATGTCGGTTATTGGCTGGGGCCGCAAATGTCGGGGCCGCAAATGTCGGGCCGCAAATGTCTGGGCCGCAAATGTCGGGACACGTGGACTTCATTAAGGGTAATTTCAATGAGTTGTACGCCTTTTTGGAAGGCCAAAAATTCCCACGACAAATTCATCCGAAACTGCAGAAAATTTGGTGGGACGTTCATTTTTTGGAGGCCGAACAAACGCTGGGGAAGAGGTGAAAATTGGAGATTAAATGAAAATTCTAAAACGAGTTTTTAAGCCCACTTACCCCAATTCAAAAATACAAAGTGCGCGAGAAGCATCCGTTGCCGGCGACAATTTGGGAGAAAAATGGCGTCTTTAAGGAAAATGAGGTGAAAATCAACTGATGAGAAGCATTTACTAGAGTTTGAAATTTTGAAAAAAAAGCGTGGACACCTGGATTTTTTGAAATTTGTTTGGAAAAGCAAACAAAAGGCTTAAAAAATCAATTACTGGCCCTGGCTTTCCTGACAAAAATCCAGGAAAATCCAGCTCATTGTCAGTTATCCCCACCCCCTCATTTTTGTAGATGATACTGATTAATGAGTACTTCACGAGAACCCAATACATTGCAGTGTCCCAGAAGTTGTTGCTGGCGCTAGTGACGGGCCTTTCGATGACGCTGAGTAATTTATTTAAAAATTGGTGAAAAACAATTAATTAATTGATTAATTAGCGCAGGGTGATTTAAATTCTATCTTCTTAACTTTCAACTAAAATTTCGCCAAATAATTAAGGGGCAGAGCTAACTCATTAGTGTATTAATTAATGGGAGGGTAATTACTTAATTAGTTAGCTTGGCTTATCGACTCGCAATGTCTGCATTCTTATTGAACAATTCCTGAGAACAAACAAAAAATTAAAAATGCAACAAAATAAATAAATAATTTTTAAAATATGATTTTAGTTGCCAGTTGGTTCAAAAACCTACGATTGAAGCAGAAAAAGGCACAGAGAATGAAAATGGTTGGTTTCGATGAAATCACAGGGGGAGAAAGTTTGGGCAAAATGGAAGGTACGAGTTCCGGCATTGGCACGCCCATATAAGCCGGGTGTTCGGTTCTAAACCCGAGCGGAAACTTATGCATGTCTAACGCTAATTTTAGACAGCTAAAGGAAGAAATGATAAAAGAAAGAAGAAATGGGTAAATTTTTTGTCCTCGGGTGGAAACCGAACCCACGCCTACACCAACCAATCCATGGGCAGCTGCTCTACCACTGAGTTAACGAGATATAGATATCCCAAGCTTCCCGATGCAAATTTAATTTTTTCCATGAAACATGAAAAATTTTTAAAACTTTAAAATGAATGAGTGGAAATTTTAAACCATTTTTATTTATGTTAATGCAAATGATGCAAAACGAAAAAACTTGTAGACCCGCCCGTTGTGAGGATTTGGATTCAAAAAATTTCTCGGATAAAGCCGGATTATTCTGTAATTTTCAAAAAAAAATGGTTGGAATAAAGCGGTCTGGACGAAATTCCAAAAAATAAATCTTACTGTACAAAAATGAAACAACGCACATAAACATGCATAATTTTTTCATTGGAGATGGAGACATTAAAACAACTACCTAATTTTACATAAAATTCCACATTTTTAAACTAACAATTTTATGTGTTTTTTATTTAAAATTAATAATTCATTAATTATTATCAACAAAATTAAGCTCTCTCACGCCAAAATGCCATCTGCTGAATTGGAAGAGAAAGATGAGGACGATCTTTTTGATGAAATGCCTCCATTCACTAATTTGTTTTTGCTTAATTGAATCCAATTATGGATTTATTGTCGCCCCATAAATGAAAACTTCCTAACGAGTTAATTATGAAAATATGAGAGCAATTAAAATTATACAGGCACGTAACCCATAAGTGGAGCATGGAAAAATTAAATTTTAGAACTTATAAAATTAAATTAGATTATAAAAAAACGAAAAAGTAAATTTAAAAATTGAAAATAAAGTAATAAATTGATAATTAATTATAAAAAAAAATAAGAAATAATTTGCAATAATATTATTATGATCAATAGAGAAATGACTTTTTAGGCAACAAAATTTTTAAATAGGCACGAAAAAGGTGAGAAAAGGCATAAAGATGAACAAAATGGACAAACAATTTGAAAAAGACAGCAAAAGTAACATTGGACAACATTTTTTAAAAATTTTTATTAAGGATTTTTAGGGATCAAAAAGTCGAAATGAAAGCACAGAAAAAAAGCATATGCCTCAAAAGTCGGTCTCTAATGAACAATTGCCAATTTTACAGAAACAAATTCAACTTTCTAAAATTTTATGTAAATTTTCTTTTAAAAAACCTTTTTCAAATAAAACTTAGGTTTTTCCACAAAAAACAGTATGTATTTTTTTCGGTAAATCTAAAAAAAATTTGCTAAGTTTTTCAAGTTTATTTCAAAAAAAACCTAAAATTTTTTTAGTTTTTCTAGAGAATGAAGATTCATTCGATTTTCTTGGTCTGATTAGTACAGAAAATTCATTCATTAAATCACTATAAATTACATCCAAAATATTTAGCGGTCATTTTTTTTCAAAATGCATTCGGAATTTTGGAATTTTCACACCGTTTTCGCTGCGCGCTTTTACAAAAAACATTTTGGGGAACCAGGAAGAGCACGGGAAACTAAAAATTATGGCTTTTTTGTTTTAAGAAAAATTATTTATTTTCTACAGGCTCTCGAATATGACCATTAATATTTTAAATGCCTCTTTTCAAATAAAAATTATTTTTAATGGTTTTTGGCTGATTTTTCGTGAAATTTTTTGTGATTTAAACCGCTTCAAAAATCGATTTTTGACTTTTTTGCACCTCGGGAACTATTCTATATAATGATTAAAGGTCATTAAAGATTGCTTGGAACTCGTTTTGGATGCTTTTTTAGCGGGCCTAATTCTAAATTACAACCAAAAATGTGCCAAAATTCAACGGATTTTTTTCTTTTACGGTTTGCCATTGACCTCATGCTGCTGGTTGTGAGAAGAATCAACGCCTTTTCCGTTCATTTTTGCCCATTTTAGTCCAATTGATTTTTGCCGTCCGTTTTTATGTTTCCATTGCCCACCTCCAATGAATGAACCCCAACTCATTAACTCATTAATTATTCATAATTATTTACATCTCAATCCTAAGCCTATATTTTATTTAGTCAATTTCTATTTTCCATATAAATTAATTAATTATTTTATTTTTTAAGCCATGGATGTCCCCCCCCCCCCAAAATTCCCCCCAATTAATTGATTCGTTTGAATTATTTTTAAGCCATGCGCTTCTCCCGCCCTAAAAAATTCAATTAATTGTTTTTACGCCATGGATTGTCCCTCCAAAATTCAATTGCTCCCTAATTAATTCATTAGTCTAATTGTTTTTAAGCCATGCACTTTCAATTGCCCCCTGAACTTCTCTCCGAGTTGGCCAATGCCTTTTGTTTCGATTTTCGTTGGTCCATTCTCCGAGTTTCTTCCTCCCTTTTTGATCACTTTCTCGCCAAAAGACAACAGAAAATTCTTCAAAATGTTGATTTGTATTTTCAACAGGTAAGAAGTTAAGAACGGCACATAAAATTTTTAATTTTGAAAATTTCGTAATTTTGGGTGCCAAACAGCCGACGACTTTCTCTTAATTAAAGCATAGTGTTGAAATTTTTTGAGTTCTAACGGAAAATTTTAAAAAAATACAAAATTAATGGGATTAGAAATGAAAGTTTTACAGATATTTACGGATAATTTCCGGAAAAAAACAATTTAAAAATTTGCAAATTAAGGTAAATTTTATTTATTTTTTATTTAGGCTTGTTTAAGGCCTCAAAAAACATTATATTTTTTCTAAAAATAAGGAATCGGCAAATTTTGAAATCGCACTCTGATCAATGATCAATACAAGAAATGAGTTAACCCTCATTCATTTTCAGGCTTTAAACTCGCGTAGGCAGCACGAGAAATCGAAAAATGTTGTAAAACATTTGGCCAATTTTCAAAACAAAATCTCTCTGACAGTGTCCAATATTTCAATACATGAAGCTGTGCTCACGGCACGCGTTCTGTTCAGCATTCATACGGTAGTGAGACAGGTGGCGGGCGGGAGGTGAAGTACGGTACCGAAGTAACAGTATTAAAAGTTTAAGAAAAGTTGTTTAGAAGAATTAATATGTCCAAAGTGTTTCGCCAATTTTTGTATATACAGTATATGCCCCAATTAGAGTTGGGCATTTCGAAGAAAACCCTGATCTTGGCCTGGATTTCCTCAACAAAAATCTAGGTCTATGAAAAATCAAGGCAGGCCCTGGATCCAGGCCGAGCTTTAGCCCCAAACAAAAGAAAATATTAATTATTTGAGATAAAAAACTGAAAAAAATGAACTAAATTAAATTAATTGGAGTCCAATTTCTATAATTGCCTTAATTAAGGGCAATTTCAATGAGCTGTACGTCTTTTTAAAAGGCCAAAAATTCACAAGACAAATGCATCCGAATCTGCAGAAAATTTGGTGGGACGTTCATTTTTTGGAGGCCGAAAAAACCCTGGAGAAAAGGTGAAATTGTAAAAAAAATGAAAATTAGCGTGATAAATTGGAAATTTAAAATCTAAAATAATTTAAATGAATTTTAAGCGAACTTAGCCCATTGGAAATGTACAAAGTGCGCGTGGAGCATCCGTTGCCATCGGCAATTTGGGACGGCAAGCAGAAAAAGGGTTTCTATAACGAAAATACGGTAGAAATTAACGGATGAAAAGCATTAGATCAGGGATATGTCGGATGCTGCTATTTCCTAAAAGCCGATGGCGGAAATTACGAAAATTTTCGGCATTTATAGTAATATGTATAAATTGATGTTTTTTTAATCGTATTAAAACCTGGGTGCGGATTTTATGGACAAAGACCCACGAAGATCCAAGACCCATAAAAAATCCAGGATACCGAAAAAATGACTTGCTCGGGAATTTTTTGAGGGCATCGGCACACATCCTAAATTTAACACATATCCTTGATTTATGTATATTTGAGATATCCGCCTCATCACCCCTTCCCATTTTCGCAGAAGACACTGCTTAATGAGCAATTCATTAGAAAGAATTACTTGTCCCAGGCCGATAGGTGGGAGCTGGCGGAAGCGACGGGCCTTTCGACGGCACAGAGTAATTAATTAAAAAATTAATTAGTTGATTGATTATCGTATAGTAATGTAATTGTTAATGCAAATCCAATATGGGAATTAGTTAATTCATCAGTGTATTAATTATGCAGGGTAATTAATTAATTAACTTGGCTATTTGAGTCACAATGCCCGAAAAGCGACATTCTTATTTAACAATTGTCAATTAAAATATATTCGTTGGCATTTTTGAATAATATTTTTATTATTAAAAAACAAATTAAATAAATAATTTTATATAAAATTTCAGTTAAAAATTGGTTCACTAATCGACGATCGAAACAGAAAAAGGCATCGAGAGTAAGTTTGACAAAATTTCAGAGGGAAATTTGGACAAAATAGAAAGAGGAGTTTCGGAATTCTCATGAGAAAAATGTTTGTCTTCGGGTGGGAATCGAACCCACGCCGAAACCCAATCCATGGGCATGTTTACCACTGAGCTATTCTTTAAATTGTTGAATCAGTTGGTCTGGAAGAAAGTCGAAAAAAATAATATTTTATGGCCAAAAATGAAACAAAAAATTTTGAAATTGAGGCCATAAAAAGTCATAATAACTAATTTAAGCTCGCTTATTTCGCCCAAATGTCATTACCCGCTGAATTGGAAGAGGAAGAGGAGGATGAGGAACTTTTGGGGCCAAAAGAAAAGAAAAAACGGAAAGAAACGGAAGAATAAACGACGAAGGGGAAGGGAAGAGAAGGGCACGGCACAATTTGACAAGAAATGCCATACTCACACATTTTGAATAAATGCCTTCATCCATCCACCAATTTGTTTTAATGATTCCATGCCATTTGTTGGTCATTATTAGCGAATAATTTCTTCGTCAGCTTGAGATGGCAGAGGAATAAAAGGAAGTAAAACCGATTTTACCATTCAAATATTAAATGTTTTATATTTGAATGGCATTTTTTTAAATAAAACATTTTTTCCTTAGGTTTTAAGTGAAGCCAAAATTTTTTTTAAATTAATTTTCGTGGACTTAATAACATTTTGTCGGCACTATATATATATAGGTATATATTTTTTTTTTGATTTTTTATTGTTAGGGTTGGCTAATTTTTAAAGCAAAATTCTTCGCAATTTTACGATTTTCTATTATATTTTGCCAATTTGCCATTGACCTCTTCCTGCTGAATTACTGTTGTGAGAACTGTGCCTTTTTTTACTGTCCAATTGATTTTTGCCGTCTGTTTTTTGTGTTTCCAGTGCCCTCCTCTAATGACCCCAAAATTCACTCACTAAACCAACGCCAAGCCAATTTTTTAAACTAAATCAAAATAAAAAACCCGTTTTTGCCAACTCAGCACAAAACCAGCACTTTTGAATTAAATTTTCAATTTCTTCGTCTGCTTGAGAGGCAGAAGAATGAAACGACGAAAAACTCACTTTACCATGCAAATATTAAAATGTTTACATATTTAAAATGGCACTTTAAAAAAAATTTTGTGTTAATTTTGGTGGATTTAATATCATTTTGTCGGCACTTTCTGAATTTTTTTAAATTTTATTTTATTTGTTAGAATTTTGAAATTCTCTTTAATGATTTGCCATTGACCTCCTGTGCTGATTTACTAATATTGTTGTGAAAACAGTGTCTTTTATTTCATCTGTTTTCTATTCGTCCAATTGATTTTCACCGTCCGTTTTTTGTGTTCCTTTGCCCTCCTAATGAATGACCGACCACCAACTCATTCATTCACTAATTAATCACATCCCAAGTCTTTTTATTTAAAAAATAACCCCACTTCCCATTAATAATTAATTAGTTTAATTGCTTTTAAGCAATGTGCTTTCCCGCCAAAATTCAACTACCTAATGAGCTTCTTTCCGAATTGGCCAATGCTTTTCGTTTCGATTTCCGTTGGTCCGTTCTCCGCGTTTCTTCCTCCATTTTTGATCACTTTCTCGCCAAAAGACAGCAGAAAATTCTTCAAAATGTTCATTTGTATTTTCAGCAGGTCAGCTAAGAGCACAAAGATAAAATGCGAGTTTTTCATACTTTTGATTTCCCTTAATTAACAGCACGGGGGATCGGACAATGTTGTAAAACATTTTGCCAATTTTCAAAACAAAATGTTTCTGCCAATGTCCAATGTGCCAATACATGAAGCTGTGCTCGCGGCACGCGTTCTGATCAGCGCAGATACGGTAGTGAGACAAATGGGGGGGAGGACGTACGGTACCGAAAAAAGAAATTAAAGTTACACGAAACGCTCCAATTAGAACTCGCATTTTGGAAAAAGCCTGAATCACCTGACCTGGATTCCATGTTAGACTTGGACCTGGATTTCCTGCTGGACAAAATTCCACCAAGGGCTTATTGCTGTGACACTATGACACGTCATATCATAGACCGCATATAATTCTGCACGTAACATGGTTTTCAATTACAGAAATCCTTAATCCGTAATACGGCGGTTTTCTCAATTACGGAAATTTGTTATTATGGGGGGTCCAAAAACGCCGTAATTTCGGAGCCCCGACATTTGCGGCCCGACTTTTGCGGCCCAGACATTTGCGGCTATGTCCAAAATTGGATTCAAAGTTGCATTTTTTCAAGCCCTAATAGCTTAAACAGCATTAAAATTAAGAAAGCACTGTATTCTAGTTTATTAGAAAATTTAATTCTGTTGTTTGAAAATTTTATTATTTTTTCAAAAATTGATTGGAGATCAAATGATCGGATACAATCACTTTCTATCGTTTAGTTAAAGCTTTTTTGCGATCCGGGATTGAAAAAACTTAATTTTGAACCCGATTTTGGACATAGCCGCAAATGTCGGGACACGGTAATTTCCGTAATTGCGTGCAGCGCTGGTACTGACACATAGAGTACTGTAACTGTTTGGGTTAGTGCTGTGCCGTGAAGAAGTACTGTGAATCAAAATATAAAATGTAATATAATACAATAATAAACTAATTGAATGTCTTCCCCTAATTGCATTAATTTGTAAGGGCAATTTCAATGAGCTGTTCACCTTTTTGGAAAGCCACAAATTTGCACTAAAAATTCATTCGAAGCTGCAGCAAATTTGGTGGGACGCACATTTTTTTGAGGCCAAAAAAACGCTGGGGAAGAGGTGAAAAAAGTAGAAAATTATAGATGAAAAATGAAAATTGAAAATAAAATTTGAAATGAATTTTTTTTTAAGCCCACTTAGCCCTTTGGAAAGGTACAAAGTGCGCGAAGAGCATCCGTTGCCGCCGACAATTTGGGACGGGCAACGGAAAAAGGAGCTTCTTTAACGAAAATACGGTGAAAAATTAAAATTAATGAAAAGCATTTAGATCAGGGATATGCCGAAATATGCTGATTTCAGATTGCCGAAAATTTGATAAAATACGAAAATTTGGGCATTGGAATTGGCATGCTCGCAAATGACAAAAATTTGACCCTAAATTAATTCAATTTTTATCAGTATTATGTAAACTTAAAATTGCTTATTTTGACCGCAGAATTTTATTTGATTAAAATTTAACTCATTTTTAACAGTTTAATCCAATGATTAAAAAAGAAAATCCTGATTTTTCATGGCCTGCTGGACACTTGGATTTCCAGATTGGACCTTGACACAGATTTTCTGGACAAAAACCCACGAAGATCACAAGGTCCATGAAAATCCAGGATGCCGAAAAATGGCCTGGACCTGTACACAGGAAAATCCAAGCATGGGCCAGGTCCCAAGCCGATCTCTAATTGAAAATTTAAAAAATTGTCGATTTCAGACTCTTTTTGTGTTCGAAATTCCAATTGACGGGGTTTTTTGAGGGCGTCGGCACACATCCCTAATTTAACACACATCCCTATTTATATATTCCCCCCCCCCCTCCCTGACTCCCATTTTCGCAGATGGCACTGCTTAATGAGAAATTCGCTTACACCAAATATGTAGCAGTGACCGAAAGGTGGGAGATGGCGGAAGCGACGGGCCTTTCGGAGACGCAGGGTAATTAATTCAAAATTAATTAGTTGATTAATTAATGCAGGGTAAAATAAGGATATTATAGTGCAAAGAAATTTTTGGAATTTGTTAATTAATTAGTGCATTATTAATGGTGCGTAATTAATTAGTTAATTACCTTTTCGGTGCCCGAAAATCGACAATCTTATTTAACAATTTTTGAATTGAAATATATTCGTTAAAGGACGAAATGACATTTTTGAAACAAATATATTTAGGATTAAAAAGCAAATTAAATAAATAATAAAATAATTTTATATAAAATTTCAGTTAAAAATTGGTTTATAAATCGACGATTTAAATGGAGGCAGGGAGAACGCAAATGGTCGGTTTGACAAAATTTTTTGGGGAAATTTGGACACAATAGAAAGACGAGTTTCTAAGCCAGGCATTCAGGTCAAAACCCGAGAGGAAAACTCGTACATGTCTAACCTTAATTTTAGACGGGTACATGAATTTTGGGCACCATAGAGAGCAGGGATGGCATGGATTCCGACTTCCGATTTCCGACATTTTCGGGATCGGAATTCCGATTTCCGAAAAAAATTAGAGCGGAAATTTTCATAAAAAGTCGGAAATAAAACTTACGATGCTTTTGAATTAGGTGTTGCAATTTTTAGACAACAATTTTATTTTTTAAATCCTAAATTTGGTGCCCAACTATCCCCCGCGTTTTAGACAGCTAAATAAAAAATAATAAAAAAAAAATTTAAAAAAAAGAGTGGCTAAATTGTTGGTCCTCGGGTGGGAACCAAACCCACGCCTACACCCAATCCGTGGGCAGCTCTACCACTGAGCTAACGAGACATATCAACAACTTTTATCTTCTTATCAGCCCTCGCTTTCCGCCTTTTAACCGCCCTATTTCACCCACGAATTATTTAGATTTTGAAGTCAGTTGTGGGATTGGGACCCAAAAAATTTTAATAGCCAAAAATGAAACACATAAATTTTGACATTTGCGCCATAAAAAGACATAATTTGAGAGGAAAACTTTCATTTCTAAAATCACAATGTTTTTAACTCAAATTTAGGAGTGTAAAATGACAAAATTTTATTCAAAAAATTAAGCCAAACCAGCATTGAGATACATAATTTTTCAATCAAAAATTATTGTTAAAGCATAAAAAATAAATTTTGGAGTTGCATTTAGGAAGGGCGAACTTTGGGGTCCGAATGGAAAGAAAAAACGGACGAATGAATGAAAACGGAGCACAGAAAAGGAGAAGAGAAGAGAAGGGCACGGCACAATTTGACAAGAAATGCCATACTCACATATTTTGAATAAATGCCTTCATCCATCCACCAATTTGTTTTAATGATACCATGCCATTTGTTGGCCATTATTAGCGAATAATCTCGTGGTTTGCTTGAGATGGCAGAAGAATAAAACGACCTAAAACCGATTTTACCACGCAAATAGTAAATGTTTACTTAATTGGCTCTAAGTATCGTCTGACTTTTGCGCAAAAAAACAGACTACAAATAAAAGTGGCTTTAAAGTGATCTGAGCAGTTACAGTTCGGAATTAAGCCTAGGCCCAAGCAAGCCTATGTCTATAAGGCTTAGGACTAAGCCTAAAGCTTTGGCCTAGCCTACGACATTGTATGAGTTGCCTTTATAACAAGTTATCATGACACCCGAAAGATAACTGTTAAATTTAGAAAAGTAAATAATTTATTGTTAACTAAAATTAAAAAAAAATTAATTTATTAATTCTTTTATTTATTTTTATAATTTTTGTAAATTGTCGAAAGCTGAGTTGTGTTCCAGCTGAGTTGTTCCCAGCTGACTGGTCCTGACGCGATTTGGACCAATTCCTAACCCATAACCCAAAATCGAATAAAAAGTCGTAACTCCAAAAAAATTTCGAGTTCAAATCATGGATTAGAAATTGTTAAAAATGATGTGAGATTCGTGATCACTGATCAGGCAAAGACCCCAAAACCCCCGGGGGTTTCTGATTGTGAGAAGAACCAATTCGCCTTTTTTCGTTCATCAAAATCCCAATTAGTCGAAAGCTCAAAAGAGTGAAACATTTCAAGCAATTGGAATGCGTCTCTAAAATTGGTGCCAAAATTCCAAAGAATTTTTCTTTTGCGATTTGCCATTGACCTCCTCCTGCTGATGATTTATTGTTGTGAGAACAATGAATGCCTTTTTTACTTTATTTCTGTATTAGTCCAATTGATTTTTTGCCGTTTTTGTATTTCCATTTCCCTCCTCTAATTGACCAAAGTTATTCCTCATTAATTATTCACTTCCCAAGCCAAGCCCATCTTATAAACATAATCCAACTTCCCATTCCATTAATTATTTTAATTGACGCCCCCCCCCAAAAAAAATCCAAGTGCCTCCTATAATTAATTAATATTTTAAATTATTTTTAAGGCAATGCTCTTTCACCCAAAAATTAATTTAAAAAATTTTAAGCCATGGATTGTCCCCCTAAAATTCCACTCCCTAATGAGCTTCTTTCCGAGTTGTCAAATGCTTTTCATTTTGATTTTCGTTGGTCCATTCTCCGCGTTTCTTCCTCCATTTTTGATCACTTTCTCGCCAAAAGACAACAGAAAATTATTCATAATGCTTATTTTAAACTTCGAAAAGTAAGTTAAAAACAGTAATTCACATAAATGCGAGTTTTTCATGCATTTCATTTCCTTAATTAGCCCAGGGAAAAATTAAATTTGATATAAGCATTAGTTCAAATCTTAATAAATACAAAAATTAAAATTAGGAAAATTTTGAAATTATAATAAAAAAAATAAATTCAACAAGAAAAAAAAAATTATATTTGCGGATAATTTCCGGGAAAAAACCAATTTAAGAATTTTCAAAATAAAGAAAAATAATTGATTTACCTACACTGATTAGTGATCAATTACGAGTTAATGGTCTTTCATTTCCAGATTCTCAGTATGAACAACGGACAGCACGGGGAATTGGACTATGTTGGCCAACATTTGGCCAATTTTCAAAACAAAATGTCTCTGACAATGTCCAATGTGCCAATACATGAAGCTGTGGTCACGGCACGCGTTCTGAGCAGCGTACATACGGTAGTCAAACAAATGGGGGGGGGGCATACGGTACCGAAATAACGGTAAAAAAGTTTAGGAAAATCCTCGTATTTTAAGAAAAAAATTTTAACAAGTCCACAGTTACCTATATACAGTATACGTGGCCCCAATTAAAACAATTTAATTTACTTCTTTGAGATAGTAATTGACAGAAATCGGTAAAAGAATGAACATTTTGAGTGATAACACTAAGAAATGCGAAGATGACAAGAATTCTGAATTTGTGGAAATACCAAGTATAAAACTTAGTAATATAAATTTTAAATTAAATTAAATAGACGCTTTCGCGAAAAAGTTGTTGTGAGGTCGGCGATAATTTGCATTTTGTCACCACTCCCCCACCCCACCGAAAATCCCTTCATTCCACTAATTGCCTTAATTAAGGGCAATTTCAATGAGTTGTACGCCTTTTTGGAAAGCCACAAATTCCCAAGACAAATGCATCCAAAACTGCAGAAAATTTGGTGGGACGTTCATTTTTTGGAGGTCGAACTAACGCAGGGGAACAGGTGAAAATGAGGAAAATAGCGACGAAATAAATTGAAAATTGAAATTTAAGATGGAATATAAGCCAACTTAGCCCATTGGAAAAGTACAAAGTGCGCGAGGAATATCCGTTGCCGCCCTCAATTTGGGAAGGGCAAAAGAGAAAGGGCTTCTTCAAGGAAAATACGGTAAAAATGGGTATATTTGAGACACAATATCCTATCCCCCATTTTCGCAGATGACGTTGCTAAATGAGCAATACGCGGAAAGTCAATACTTGGCCTTGCCCGATAGATGGGCGCTGGCGGAAGCGACGGGACTTTCGGATACGCAGGGTAATTAATAATTAATTAGTTGATTGATTAACGCAGGGTCATTACTGAATTTATTAGTATAAGTAATTAATTAACATAGTACTGGGTAAGTAGTCGAAATGGGTGCAGAATAATTATAATAGTTGCTTCGTTAGTGCAGGGAAATTAGTGTATTACATAAATTAGAGTGATTATATAAAATAATAAGTGCAATAGGTAATTAATACATGATAATTAATTAATTAACTAATATATTTTAAAATTAAAAGCTAAAAAACTACTAATTTTTTTATTATGATTTCAGTTCAAAATTGGCTCAAAAATCGACGATCGAAGGAGAGAAAGGCATGGTGGAGAGCGCAAATGGTCGGTTCTACGAAATTTCAAGGGGAATTTTGGACAAAATATAATGTCGAGACTCGGTCTTACCTTGCCCATATAAGCCATGGAGTTTAATCCTAGTGTAAACTAATAGTAATGCTCGGAAATATATGGATTAGGCCTCTGGTGGTAATCGAACCGACGCCTAATCTGACCCATGAGCGCTCTACCACTGAGCTAAAACCCATTTTTTAAGGAGGACGAAATTTAGGGTCCGAATGGAAAGAAAAAACGGAAAGAAACGGAAGAATGAACGAACGGAGCACAAAAAGGAGTGAGAAGAGAAGGGCACGACACAATTTGACAAGAAATGCCATCAAATATTTTTTGAATAAATGTCTTCAGAGAGGGAGAAATAGAGAGAGAGCGAGAGAGAGAGAGTGGACGATAAAAGAGTGAGAGAGATAAGAAAAGGAAAACCGAGGGAGAGAGAATGGAAAAAGAGCGAATAAATTAAAAATATAAATTGATTTAATTCTTATTTAATTCACTGCTGTCAATAAGAGTTATGGCCCATAGAGAAGTTTATTTTTAGGCAAAGATCAAACATTTTGTTTTTTTTTTTGTAATTTTATCATCTCGTATGATTAATAACCGTGCCATTTATACCCAAAACCTCTTCAATGTATTTATTAGAAGTCAACTAATATCAGACAATTCCTCACTATGTAAATAGGCTATTTACTCTCATACTTTTTAATTGCTCTTTACTGTTGAAAAGTCTCTCCAAAAAATAAAATATTTCTCGAAAAAAACTCCCCTACGGTCGAAAATCCGGCATCTCAATCGTCACCTAAAGCGTGCTGAAATTAAAATCTACTAAAATTCCAAATCCAAGTTTTGCACCTGTGACGACTTTTTTTTCCAATCAACATTAGCTCTGTTCGATCCGTGTATATGGCAAAAATGCGACGATGAAAAAAACTGTCACCAAATATGATGGAAAAACGGAGAAAGGCGAAGGGCAAAAAAGCAAAATCAATTAATGTTATCGGCCGGTTGGCCTTTGTTTTAATGATAATGAATTGTCAATTTGCTCTTTCAATTTTCGAGCCAATTGCTGAAAATTGTTGTGTGACTAATTTTCCTATGTCAAAATCTTTCCCCTTTTCTTCTGCTTCTTTCCTTTGTATGTCCCTCCTACACTTTTTTGGCTATTAAAATTTTTCTCATTTTACATTTCCTTCACTTCTTTTCTTGGACTCCATCGAATAAAGCGCGTTTACACCTAAGGATATGCGAGAAATGAGTTTTCGCGAGAATCAAGAAACGAGAGCGAGAAATGACCCCGAGAAATGAGACTGAGAAGCGAAAAACCCGAGAGATTATCGAGTCGCAAATCGAGAACTGAGACTCTCGCACATCCCTAGTATCCCAATTTACGCCTCGAACATTTGCGACTATCTCCAAAATCGGGTTAAAACTGAAGTTTTTCAATCCATGATTTTCCCAAATAGCATTAAATGATAGAAAGTGATGTCTCCGTTAATCTGATAATTTTCGAAAAAAATCATCAATTATCCAAACAACAGAATTACTGCTTCTACATCATAAACTAAAAGACTGTGTTTTTTTATTTCAATTCTGTCCGGGCGCAAATGTTCAGCCTGCTGGACATGAATGAAGTAAAGCATTTTCTGAACGCTTTCGCCTTACCACTCACAGTCACTGCCGCTCCAATGCCATCTCCTACCTCCTCTCTCCTTTTCCCTCTTCTTCCCCCTCTCTCTCTCTCTCTCTCCTTTGGCCACCTCGCCGCTCTCTCATTGCTTATTTCACTCGTGCCCTCCTCTCCTCCCCTTCTGGTCAGAGGACCATCCCTTTGTGCGATAATGCCATAAAATAAGGTGCGCCGAAATGACCACGGCTTGGCTCCGCTGCGAAATGACCTTGACCCATCGATCAATGGGTGATGAGTGAGCGTTGTTTTTGCGGCATAGCCACCCCTCCCGCCGTCCACGGTGCTAGGCTATTTTGCGAAAAGTACAAAAATGGACCCATGACTGCCATTTTTCCATTATTTAATTTCCATTTTTTTAAATTTTTAAAACTTTGCAAGATTCTAACTTTGGCGCTTTTTGCCACATTTAAAAATCGCACGATGGACAAAATTCTTCTGCTCTTCCCAATTTTGGTCATCTTCATTGGAGTGGTCGCCGGTGACAAATGCAACGACTTGTATGATGGATGAAATATTTTATGAATTTAATCAGTTTTTAGTCCAAGGCTGAATTTCCGATCGCTTCAGCAACAGCGGAAAGTTCGGGAATCTCGTCGATGCGCAATGCCAACGAGTCGCGTCATGATTGATTCAGAAACTGGCCCTTATGACAACGCGACGTACTTTGTTCATTTTCTCATCAAAAACCAAGTGAGTCAATAAAAAAATATCCTTTAAAAAATTTAAAAGATCTTTTTAAAGAATTTGCCGTGCACGTAATTTTGTTCTTTTTTGACATTTCATGCTTTTTTTAAACAGGCATATTCATTGTTAAATTACCAAATAATGATTTATTGACGCAATTCCCACCCCCCAAAATGGAATTCACTTAATTTTGTTTCCATTAAGAATGGCATAATAAGTAAATGCAGCGGAGTGCTGTTCAACCCGTCACTTGTCCTCACGTGTGCCCATTGCTGGAAAAATGCACAAACAGACGGTGACGGATCGATGGCTTATGCGGGAATCGAGGACGGACAAAGTGTGGAGGAGGGCGTTTCCAAGAAGGTGCTATTTGCAATAACACATTCACTACCGTCTTTTAATATGACAAAGCCTCAAAAATAAAGTTTAACCCACATGAACAAAACCACACGCAAGTATGATTTCTCGAGTATTTGTTTCACATTTAAATAACAGTTACTCTGGCGAAAGCCATCAATAGGAGTAAATTGAATTATGAGAATTTGAAAACACTGTGTTAATCTTATTCAATTTTTCAAAGGTGGTAAGCTTTGTGCTCCACCCCGCTTACCGTTTACTAAATGGCGCCTCATTTGATTTGGCGGTCGTGGAAGTGCTCCCCTTTGAATTGGTCTCTGGGAAGTTGGGAACGATTGGGGTCCCACGCTTCGAGCCGGTTTACACATCGAGCCAATGGGTCGACTGCCAAATTGCTGGTAAGGAAGTAATTAATAGTGAATTATCTTTGCCCACATTTTATAAGACAAATAGCAAATAAAGGTCCAAATCAATCGACCTTGTTTAAAAAATTGGCTTTTGTTATAAGTATTAATATTGGCACCTTTCAACAAAATTGTCTAAAAATTACACTAATTAAAAATGGGAAGGAATTTTGAATCGGAGACTAAATTTATTTATTTTTCTAAGGAAGCGGACAATCGTTCACAAAAAGCGGGGACAAATGCGAGAATTCGAAGCGCCGGCTTTACATGACGGGCATTTTGACGTCGTTGTCATGCTGCAACGATGCCGTAAGCCGATTGGTAATTTACCCATAATCTACACAAGATTTTTTAATGATAAAAAGATAAATTTATAGGGGAAGCCCCCGGGCCACAAATTTCCAATGGGCACAATTTGCCTTCGAGGTCACTCCGATGCCGCATGCGCCGGCGACAGTGGCTCAGGCGTCGTGTGCAAATAGTGGGTTTTCTTCAAAAATTGGTTACATTAACCGTAAATACCATAAATTAATTATTTATTTAGGAGCCAATAGGGGACAGAGTTCTCGTCGGTGTTCTACGCGCAGGCGCGCAATGCTGCGACAAGAGCGGACTCCGTTTGAATGAGCCGGGCGAGCGCCACATCATCCCGTTGGACGTCGCTCGCAGAAACTGGATCAGCCGTGTCGCCCTCCACCACTTCCGATGCGGATCTTTAACTCCGCCTTGCGCACCAGCTTTGGCTTTCGAAGCGAGGGCGTCAAAACAATACGACGACATAGAACATGCCTACTTGTGATGTGAAAAAGTCCGATTTTAATGTATTGGGCGAGGAAGCAATGATCAAATTTTAATTATTAATTTTGAAAAATTAATGATGGAATAAAATTTGTTATGGATTTGAAAAATGACAATTTTGCAGAAGGCCCTTCCCCCGGATCATTGGGACCCTAATCCTGCAACAATAGATCATATTTAAAAACATCAGGTTTGGTAAAGCACAAAAGCTTGGCCATTTAGTCGTTCAAATCCAAAAATTTAAAAATCTATTTACTGTAGAAACCACCATTCTCGAAATTAATGAGCTTCAACACCATTTCTTTTTTAGCAGAAATAATTTTGTCGCTCGCCAAATTTGACAACAAAAAAATACAACACATAACAAAACAAAGGAATATAAAAACAAACAAAACAAAACAAAAACAAAGTACAAATATGAATGAGTGAACACAAAAAAAAAGTCTGAGAAAGGACAAGGGACAAAACAAAAAAGTGTTTAAATTAAAGAATTTATTGTTTTAAAAAACAACAAAAAATGTTAAATTCCAGTAAAAATGAAAAGTAATTAAAAGTATTCAAAAAATTGAATGAACAAAAAAGATAAATTATTAAACAAATATTAACGTTTATTTATTTTATAAATATTTGTAAATTTGGGTGAGGGCGTTGTTGTGAAACAAGCTAATTAACGGTCATGCCCCGACTGTGCCAAAAACATTGCATTACATTACAAATTACACTCTTGCTGGAGAGTCTCGATCTCGAGAAAAAAATAAGAAATCATTTAGCAATATTTGATGAAATAAAATTACAATATTAAAAAATATTTTTATAAATATTTACATCATATGTAAAAATGAATTTGTGGCATTTAATTTTATTTATTATATTTTTATTTATTTTATAATTGACTCCGACAAAAACCGACTGAATTTTGATGAAATATTTGGCGACTGGATGGGACAAAAATGAAAGTGAAGAAATTGAACAAAATGAAACTATGGCAATTGATAAAATGGGTGAAGAAATGGGAAATGATCCAATTGAATAAATGGGAAAAGATCAGAAAAAAATCAAAATTAATCAAAATATTAAAACGAAGGAAATGATCAGCAAAAGAGAGAAACAGTTGAAAAATTTGATGCAATTAAAGAAAAACTGAGAGAAAACGGAACATACACAAGGAAAGACCAATGCAAAATTGAGACAAAATTGGAAGATTATTAGGAACAAATAGAAAATTAATACAAAAATGGAAAAATGAAATAAATTTAAATAAAAACAAAATAAAAAAGCGTTTTATGAGCAGAAAAAGCGCAATTTTATTGAACGATTTGATGAATTTGAGGAATTATGGCCAGGCAAACAGAAAGAATTTGTGAAGGAATTGGGCATTTCTGAAGACACATTTCTCAAATGGAAAAAAGAAATGGCGCCAAAATACCATAAAAGTCAATAATTGCATTTATTTTTAATCAAGTTAAATGTAATTATTTAAGAAAACCATACCAAGGAAGACAAATTAGAAAAGATGAAGCATTATTTTGAAATAAAGGAAGCAAATCCAAAAGTGAGTGACGAAATAATTGTCAACAAATTAAGAATTGGAAGAATAACTCTGATCAGATGGAAAAAGGAATGTTGATCCACTTGTTCATTGATTTTTATTTGATCATGCTTGTTATGAATTATAGATGGATAATTTGAAATTTATAAAAAGCATTTTGGCTGAAATTTAAAATTGACAATTTTAATCACTAAATAAAAAAAATTTCAAGTTTTATTTATTTTTTTCTGTTTAAATTTTCACTCGCCGCTTCTCCGTCTCCCCCCCCCCCCCGCGGTCAGTCAATCCCAGCGGCATTGGCACTCCGTTAACGCAAAGCGGATGGCCAAGGCCACACTTCGAACCGATGCCGTGTTTTCGTTTACTATGGCATCCGGGAAAATGCCAACAATTTTTGTCCGCGGAAGACTGAATTGATGTGCCAAGCTGAGCCAATTGAGTGCATGCCATTGCTCCATATTTACACAAAATGCGTTGCAGTTCAGCGACTCCGCCACTCCGAGTTAATCCGTGCCCACAGGGCACTCCATTGACGGACGACCAAAATGAGCCGTTGATCTGCGGGAACAGCTTGGCCGCGGCGGACCTCGCACTGTTTGGCCCCCTGACAGCCGCGCATCAGCAGCACCAATTGGAGACGGGATTCCCCAGCTGGGAGGAGGAGGATGCCGATTTGAGCGCGCGAGGACGCGAGGAAGTCGGTTTACGGCATAATTGGTGGACTTTTTGCCCACGTAATCTCAATCGCACCAATTAACAAAAAATAATAAAATGATTCCTAAGTCTGATGCTCTGTTTCCGTATCGTCGTATCGTTGGTCATAGTTGGCCACAAAATACTTTACACCTCATCATCAACAGGGGACAGAAGGAGGAGAGAAAGGTAAGGCGGTGGGAACCATCAGAACCATTTCCATTTCACTCCCCCCCCCCCGCCGGCCACGAAGGCTATGGCCAAATGGCGTTGTAATCGGCGAAGGGCTGGCTGATCACAAAGCCATTTTTCCATTTTTACTTTGTTGTCCAATTGCCCTGAAGGAGGTGCTGAGAAAAAGGAACGGCAGCCGACGATTTCTTTGGTGACCGCCGTTGGTTTTTCGATTTGTTGCAAAATTCTTCCGCCCTTCGCCGATTACAACGCCGCTTGGCCATAGCTGTCATCGCCGGGGGGGGGGGGGGGGAATTGAAATGGAAATGGTTCGGCTGGTGATTCCCACCGCCCCGCCTCCCCACCCCGTCCCCTCCCACCATATTTCCTATGTCCCCTGATGATGAGATCTAAATCATTTTATGGCCAACTACGATCGACGATATGGAAGTGTGGCTTAGTAGGGCATCAGACTTAGGCTACAATGAAAAGAGATCCCTCAAAAAATTTTCAGAAATCCTTTTTTGTTTATTTTTGGGTTGAGGCCAAAGGTGGACCCAAACGACCCGGCCTTTAATAAGGTTATAGAAATGTCATTTTATTGGAAAATTACTTTTTTTATAGCCAAACTCATATTTGGACGGCACACACCGTCTTTCATGTCATTTTTTATCGAAAATTAATAAATAACTTTTTTTAGAAAGATTCACAATTATCAAAAATTAGCGAGTGAGAGAGTGAAAATGGAAGTGCCAATCCGCGATTCGGGGTAGGATGGGGACCAAAAAAGGGATGATTATCTCGACTCGGACATCACTCGCAGTGCTCGGTCTACCCTTGTTTAAAGTGCCATACATAAAATATGCCATTTCAAAACGACCATTATTGGAAAATTTTATTTTTTATATTTTCTCGAAATTAAGACTCGAACCAGTGCCCTCTCTACAGGGGCATTGACCACTTCCTCCATTCCCCCCCCCCCCTCCCGCCTTCTCTATTTCTTCCTCTCCCTTTTTCAAATTCCCTTCTCTCTCCCATCCTCCCTCCCTCTTGCTCTCCCTCCATCTCATTTCTTCCCTCTCTCTTTCTGTCCCTCTCATTCCTTCTCCCTCCATCCCTCTCCGTTTCTCTCTCCCTCTTTTTTTGTTTCGGAATTTTTACTTTTTAAACCTTTCTCTAAATTAATATTCAGATTTTTCAATTGGATTTGTGCCGTTCGGTGACTACCAAAGGTGGCATTCCCATGACCCGAATGAGATGGAACAATGTTTCATTGTTCTTAATCAACGGCACGGCAGAAAAGCCGTCCACTCAGAAGGATAGGTGGCGATCACTGATCGTCATTCACTCTCTCCCAAAAAGTGAAAATGCTTCCAAATGAATTGCTTTATGAAATTGTTCACAGTCTTCCGTTTGACATCCGCTGGGCCACCTCCGTCCGTGTGTCGGCTTCCTTTGATTATTGGGTCATTAGGCGCCAATCAATTTGGCTCATCATTGAGCATAAGCGTTTAATGATTTTGAAAAAAAAGGTCTGAGACATTGACTTTTTGGTTCTCCAACAAACACCACGAGAAAAAGGCACACAGATTGGCATACTTTTTATTTGGACATTTTTAAGCTAATTTATATAAACTTTTCAAAGTGCGGGAGTGCCGAGGCATTTGTTGTTAAGAAAATCGGTATAATAATTTTTTCAAATTAAGGCGGGAATGCTATTGTTGAGGGCCAAAATCTGCGCAACCTCGTCCTCCGATTGAGCCCGGACAAAATTTCTTCCGTTGTGCGTCTGTTGACTGCGTATTTTGCTGTTGGACGTGACTTCGGACTGCAGTTCGTCAACCCGAACGCGTTCACACCGGCGCAACTCGCCATCCGACAAATCAATGCGCTTATCAACAACATTGACCACAGCGACGGAACAGCCGTGGCCAATGCGGGCCATTGTGAGTAAAGACTTCAAAATTACATTTTATATTAACCGTTTTGCTTTAAATTAAAAATATGAAATAGGAAATTTGGAATTGAGTTTTGGAAATCTTCCGCCTGTCGCCGATTACAACGCCGCTGGGCCATAGCTGTCATCGCCGGGGGGGGGGGGAATTGAAATGGAAATGGTTCGTCTGGTGATTCCCACCGCCCCGCCTCCCCACCCCGTCCCCTCCCACCATCTTCCTATGTCCCCTGATGATGAGATCTAAATCATTTTATGGCCAACTACGATCGACGATATTTAACATGACAAAACACCTAAATTCTTTTCTTTGCGCTTGGATTATTTTTTCTAAAACGGATAGAGGTTGTTGAATGAAAAAAGAACTTTGAAATTATAAAACGGATTAGCCAAAAAGAAAGTTGGCAAAAGCACAAAGTGCAACACAAAAATTTATCTGCTTTTTCAGAATTTTCAATCATTTCTTCATCTTTATCCGGCTCTTCTGTCAAAATTTGTTGGATTTTGTTCACTTAAATCAAATTTACATCCATTTGGCCGCCATTCCATCACTATTATTTGTTGAATTTCCAACCTTTTGTCAAACGCTGAACATTTTTAATGCCTTTTCCAATTTTCTAATATTTTTCTCTGCTGATCAACCATTATTACAGAATTTTGTCGAATTTACAATCCTTCTCAAACTTTTCTCTCAAATTATGCCCTCCTTTTTTCAAATGCTAATACATATGCATTGTTAAATCACCATAAATTCCCAATTTTGTTGCCATTGCTTTTAATTGTAATCCTTTGTTTCAAATAAACTGCGAATTGAATGAACTCAAATCAGAATTTTATCAATAAGACCATTTTATATGGATATGACTTAAACCGTGCTAAAATTCAAATCGAAAAATCCAATTAAAGGGCCAGGATTTAGGGTGACCCGGGAATTTCGGGAGTAAATCAATCACATTTTAGGCTGGTTCCCTATTTTGTCTTAACGACTGGGTTCTCGTAAAAATCCCAGCGATGTGCAATTCCATTCGGGCTCAAGACGGCGCGCTGTCATTTAGTCCTCACGTTAATGAATCCAAAACGGTTCCTTTTTTTGCTTAAATAATTTTGTCGCTCGCCAAATTTAACAACAAAAAAATACAACACAACAACAAAACAAAAAAGGAAACGAAGAACAAATAAAACAAAGTACAAATGTGAAATGAGTGAACACAAACAAACAAAAAAAGTCTGAGAGGACAAGGGACAAAAATGTAATAAAATAAAAATAATAAATAAACGAAAAACAAAATGAAAAACGAAAAGAAAGGACAAACGAAATAAAAATGATGAGCGACAACGGATACAAAAATGATCCAAGCTGATCAGCAACAACAAAAAAAGCGGTAACACAAAGTGTGATGATGGTATGTGTGTGGCTGGGGAGGGGAGACGGACGAAATAATTAGGACCCATACCAACAATTTCACTAAATTTGAATTTGGGATAGGTTTCTCAAAGAATTGTGCCAAAAGCAATTTCGGCACTTTTCCGTCAACTTTCTCATATAATTTTTTTTGCCGTCAAATTGCGGTATTCCATTAATGATTTCGCATTTCCAAATTCCAATTTTAATTCACATTCCGTTACCGAAGTTGAAATGTGCTTTTTGACTGACTCCGTTTCGAGAAAGGTCAGGAGGCCCCCAGTTTTGAACATCCAATATGGCGGGGGATTGAATTCCGAATTCCGTCCGTTCCCGGGAAATTTGGAATGAATTTTGGAAATGGTTCTGTCTGTGAGTCGTGGGCAGCGGGGCTCGTCGACCATCACAATTGGTACTGTGTGCCCAGCCTTTGCTTCAACGGTTCCGGAATTTGAGCGACAAAATTGTTCCAATTTCCCTCCCCCACTTGTGACTTGAAGGCGTAAATAATCTGAAAATAAAATAAAAATGTGGCAAAATAATTATTTAATATAACGTGTTGTTACTATCATTTAATTTCCACTCAATGTAAGTGACTTTTTGTCAAAATTTGCAAAAAATGACAAATCGGCCTCACCTTTTGAAAATTTTTGAAAAACTTGGTAATTCACTATAAATTTAGACAAAACAACTAAAAAAATTCAAAATTTTTTTTAATTTCTAAGATTTTTCTTGTAAAATTGAAAATTTTCTAATTTTCCCATGAAGCATTAGGGCTACATATCGAGACTATTTATTAAAATTGGGACGGTCCCCTATGCTATAATTGCCCAATTAGGAACATTAATGAGGGGGGGGGGGACGGCGCTTACCCTGCCGAACATGAAGCGCAACTCTTCGCTGGGCGTCTGCCACGAGGCGATCGCGTCGCAGAGGAAAATGAACGCGGCGGCGACGCCCTGCGGGTTGCAATTGACCATCAGACAAATGCCACGGAATGCCGACTCCTTCTCCTCATTGTCGCGCACGTTGCGCAACGACATGCACCAGGGACGGACAAAGTCGGCGAGGAAGGGCGACACCTCGGCAGAGCAGTGGATGCCGAAACGGACCAAGCGTAATGGCTGAACATTTTCAATTGGTAAACAACGGAATAATGAGCAAAAGAATTGTTTTCAAAAAAAAATCGGATAAATTTTTGGTCTAGCAGAAGCAAATTTTCGGGTCGAATCAACCAAAGGAAGAATAATCTTAAGGCTGCAAAAACACAAAATGTTCATTCCCCCCGCGTCATTCCCCCTCGCCGGATTTTTTTTAAATTTACAAACTTATAAATGTTTTAGATTCCTAGAAAATTTTTTATTTGAAAAACTTTTAAGCGATTTTTTGGAAAAACTTAGTAATTAATTCATCAAAAAATTTTTGAAAAATCGAAAGAATATTTTTTAAATGTGTTTTTTTTATTGAAATTTGCTTGTAAAAACTCTGATGAGGGAAATTTTTTTTTTTGACATGGCTATTGAAATGAATAAAATAATTTTGTCAAGCCAATTCAGAGATTTTGCCTTTTATAAAAAATATATAATGATGCGCCAGCCCAATAGAATTTTGGCAGTGTCATAATTTTTTAGTGGAATTTGTTTAAAAAAAACAGTTAAAATTAATTTCCAGCCAATTCTGTAGCAGCAGGATTACCAATATTTGGTATTTTCAACCAAAAAGCCTCTACATCAATTATACTAGTCCATTAAACCCTAATAATTTCCCGGTCTCCAAAAACGCGGACCAGTGTTCTCGAGCAGTGTCTTCGGCGGTTTATCCCTGTTCATCACGTGGATCAGCTGGGGCAACAGAATGGGCACGTACTGTCGCATTTGGTCCCCAATTTTCATGGAGATTTCGCCGAGGGCCCAAATGGCGTTGTTGCACACGGACCTAAATTTAAAAATATTTAATTTACATTTAAAACAATAAATTGTGTAATGTTTTTATTACACAAAATCCGGGTTCAAATTCTGCGCCAAAATTGGGATGAACTGATGGATGTTCTGCTGCAAATGTGCATAGCACGCTTTGACCAGGTCGCCGAGCAGTGCAAAGGTGCTCTGCCGCACTTCGTTGGTGGTGTCCTAAGGCGCAATGAAAGTGAAGAAATTATCGGAAAATTGTAATTAAAATTTAAAAGCCCAAAAAGGGAGGAAAATCCCCTATCCAAAAATAGGCACCACGATTTTCGCTTTCCATAGGAATCAAAATATATTGTTGATTTTTTTCCAAAATTTTATGAAATTTGTCCCATCCCCATTCCTTGTAGACATATGTATATTTTTCGTCAATTATTGCATTGTGCGGTTTGTGTTATTGCTGTCTCTTTTTTGCCATTTTTATCTTTTCTTCCGGCCCCTTTCCCACCTGTGCACAAATGTACACCAGCTGGATGATGTTGCTTTGGGCCACCAACGGGTCGATGTAATCGCGCAACGCTTCGGCCAACTCGGACAGCAGGTCAAGCGCGACGATCAGAAAGTCCTTCTCCGGCTGATCGTGTTGGGCTTCGCGATCTTTTAAAAGGGGAATAATTTGTCTCCGAGAAGGGTGGTAAATTTCGACTTACTAAATTCATGCGCCGCCTCACTGATCGCGAGTGTGTGAGAAATGAGACGCACACAGCGGTGGAAAACCTGTGGAAAAATAAAAACTGATAAATTCAATTTTCTAGGCTAATATCTGTTATTTGCTAAAAAAATTTGTTTTGTGTGGTTGTGTTTTAAGTAATTGTATGTTTCTAAGATGTCGTAAAAATCTATTTAAATTTATTTTTTTAACCGATTACTGTTCAAAGTTTCTATAATTGTGTATAGTGTTTCTACCCATTTATACAACAAAAGACTGTTCTGACCGGCTCGCAGTAGGGGTAGAAGGCGGTGTGCAGTGCGGTGGCCACCGACGAAATGCACTCCAACAGCGGGAACAGCTCCTTGTCGTCGTCGCGCAACTGGGCCCATTTGGACATCAACGGGTCCATGATCATTTCGGCATAAGGTGGTTCTGCCAGGTTGCCGCCCACACTGTCCGCCAGTGTGCCCACCGCGTCGTACAAAATCAGCAAATTTTTGGCCTGAAAAAGTGCGGCAGAGACAAATGATTATTTTAATATTAAAAATCCGAATTTGAAGGATAATTTAAAAAATAAATAAAACCGAAAAAAGATTAAGGGACCTCTTGGTTTTAATAAATTCAAAACCAAAACTTTGAATGTAGCGTCAAAAAACAATTGTATTTAAGAAGCTTGACCAATTCTTAACGATTATCCAAATTTGACTCATAGAATGGACAAGATTTGGTGAAAATCGGTTTAAAAATAATGCAAAAGTTTCCAATTTTTCCCCTGTGCCTGCCCTTTTTGAAAAAAGCGCGCAGTAAACAAGTGCCATGAAAAGCAAAAAAGATCGCCTATTGTTGAACCACCTTCGCAAGTTTGCTGCTGATTCCCCTCCCGGACCCTTATTGTTAGCAAAAATTTGATTGACCACTCCCAGTTTTTCATGCATGAATCCCTTTCCCGAAATATGGTCACCTGATATCTTTTGAACGCCTCCACAAGAGTGCCGAGGATCTCGGGCATATAAGGCACTAATTCGTTGCCTAAAAAACACATATAATTTAAAAGGATTGAACATGAATGTACAATAAAAGACGACTTACACGCCTCCTCTTCGAATGTAGCAAAGGCTGAACAAGCCGCTTCCTGAAAAAGAGAAATTCCTCTCCAATAAATGAACAAAAATAAAATAAATTAAATAATTATGAAATTTAAAATGTTTTTTATATTTGTCTTTTTTGTATACTCGGGAATTTTAAGCATCGTTTCTTGCTTTTTCTGCCTTTTTGCACCGATGGATGCCCGTGACTCTTTTAGCAATGGTTTGGTCCCAACACCAACTCAAGTCAAACCGTGAATTTTACACGAGCCATGCCACAACAACACATGATTGAGTCACCCGCCATCATTTTAACCCATTTTCAACTTTTGTACAATTTTACTGGCCATCAAAATTACTGATCACATGCCTGAACGCGTTTGTTCTTGTCCAACACACGAGCCAACAGCTGTGCAGAAAAGTAAGTGATTAAAATATAAAAATTAAGCATTTGTTGCCTCCCAATATTAGGGGTAAAAAGCGTGAAACTGTTTTAACTTTTCAAATTTCACTTTTGCCTTTTCCAATGGCCCAATAAATGTCAGGAATCAACCCAATCATCAACCATAAGCCTCATGTCATTAAATTTACGCTTGATTCACAAGTAAAACATTTTTCCTGGTTAAATCATCCATTTTTCGACAATTTATCCTTCAAAATTTCATATTTCTGCACTTTCTCTCGAGACGTGCTCGGTGTCTCATTATTGTCAATAATTAAACCGTTTTCAATTGGAAATGAATTGTGGTTGGAATGCTCAGCCGGTTCGACCATTATGCACATCCTCCCCTTTTTTTACGTGCCACAATTCAACGGGCTCACCTCCTTGACCAGTTTGGCGAACAGTTCGCTTTGCGGTTGTTGGACCACAAAGTGACAGTAGCGGGACAGTGTCCAGCAGGTGATGGAGCGGACCAGCGAACGCGGATGTTGGAGAGAGTCGATCAAAAAGGGGACGAGCCAAGGCAAGTGCGGCGTCTGACAGGCGAGGGGGGGGGGGTTGATTAAAAATAAATTTAGAAAGTAGTTTTATCGGTTAACCGGTCAAAATTATAAAGATTTTTGGGTCATCATTTTTAGAAAAGTTCACCCACCATTCCACTGACACATCCCTCAGCAATAGCACCAAGCGTCAAAATGCCACTTTCCTTCACCTGAATGAAAGTTTGATTACAATTGGCAAATTAAAAATTCAATTATTATTTCAAGATCGGGGGAAAAGGGACGACCTCCCATTGGTCCGAAGACAGCGACTGGTTGAGAATGGGCAGCAAATGGACGAGGAATTCGTCGGTGAAAATGCCGGACAAAACGTCCATCGAAGCGGCGGCACATTTGCCTGAATTACATTCCATTTTTTTAATTTTAAAAGGGTAACTTAATTTTCCATCGAATTTTGGTTGATTTAAATGTGGGTTTTCAAAAAAAGAAAAAAAATTTTGCTGGTATGTACTGAATCTTCAAAACCAACAAATGCCAGAAGTGGAGGCTAACAACACTTACGTAAATTCCACTCGGTGGACGATTCGTCGTCGGTGCCCTCCTCCTCGTCGTCCCTCGTCCCCCTCGCTGTTGTTCTGCTGTGGCGGTTGTTGCTCCGGCAGTCCCGTGGCCAAATCGACGGGCAGCGCGGGCGCGGACGAAGAAGAGCCGGCCAACCCTTGGGTTTTGGCCCGGTGGAAGCGCGGTTTGATGTCCTGCACTCGGTCCGGCACGTTCGAATCGTCCTCAACATCGCCCTGTGGGGGGAAAGGAACGAAACAGAATGTGTAATTGTAAGAAATCCATAAATTGGAGACAGACAAAGGACCCCAAATTATAGGAACCCTTCGCAGCGAAATAGGGAGGGGAGGGGGGGGGGGGGGGGTAAAAGATAATGCATAAATTTCACCAAATTCTCATAATTTTAATAAATTGGCCTGGTAATTTTGTTGCAACTCCTCTCATTATTTTTAATAAATGCAAAGTTTGTGAAAAATTATGAAACATTCAGTCAATTTAGTCGAAAATAATTTCAAAAAAGAGAAAGTTTTACGAGTGAGAGAATTTTTTCTTTAAATGTTTCTTTTAAGACTATGTCCAAAAAAAGTTTTAATTTTTTTTTTCGGTATCCGCTCCCAAATGCCACAAAAAATGGTTACAATTAGTTTAAAATACAAATAGCATCATTTTTAACATCAACGAATTCGGGATTTTTTATCGTGGAATAATTTGAGTAATTTTATTAGGTACTAGCATTTGGGATTGATGGAAAAAAAATAAAATTGTTTTACGAAAAATTTTTTTTCCAAAAAATAACTAGAAAATTTTTCATCAATTTTTCTTGAAATATGCGGAGGGAATGAAGTGCACCCGCGTTTTGCCGGCCGTACCTTCAACAAAATTATGTCCGTCTCGGTGTACTTCATGCACCGGACCAGCACCGGCAACAGTTGGGCCAGAATGGGCCGCAACACTTGGCGGCACACGTCCGGATTCTCCGCAAATGCCAGCCAAAATTCGCACGCCTCCAGCGCCGTCTCCTCGTTGTTGTCCTGCGTGCGCAGCAGCATGAACTCGCTGATGTTGGACAGTTGGGGCGCAATTTTGTCCATGTAACTCTCCAGCAAGAAGGGTCAACGAACGGCACAACTGTTTTTGCACTTCCTGCGGGATAAATGGGAACATGGAAATATGTTGAGTGCGAATTTGCGGCACATGAAATAGTGGACAAATTATGACACTCCATTCGAAAATGTAAAAATTCAAAAAAAAATTTTACAACAAATTTTTTTATTCTTATTTTAGTTAATAATCATTTTTTCTTTTTAAAAATTAAAATGTAAATAAAATCGGAAAAAAACAAAAACTCGGCCCTTTCTTTGCTATTTTAATATTTTGAGTTTTTAAAATAATCTTTAATGTGATGAAAAAAAGCGGTAAATGGGCCCTGGACAAGTTTTTGGAGCAAACTCCTATAGTTAAAAATATTCTCAATGCCTGAAATTTAAAAAAAAAATTTCAATATTGTTTTGAAACGCAGGTTTTTGGAAGCTCAACGAAATTTTTTGTAATTTCGTAGCAATTTAAAGCAGATAGAGCTACCAAATGGCACCATATTTAATTTTTATGCGATTTATTGGTAAATTTTGGAAAAAATAGTTTTCGTGGGGGGAGAGCTGCTCCCATCTTTTCCGCCCCGCTGATCAGGTGTCACAAAATAACCTGGTCTTGGTCGTTGGCCAGCCTGAACAGGCACTCCAGGAAGGGGTCAATGACGGCACTGATCGACTCGTTTTGGACCAGCAAAATGCAGTTGACCGTGCTGACGGAGAGGGCACGGAGCCGGGCGAGCTGCGAGTTGAAGAAGGGCAACACACGGGCAACCACTTGGTTGATCTCCTCGTGGGACAAACGGTCGGCCGAATCCTCGCAAATCTTTTGCAGTGCGCCAAGCGTACCCTGAACAAACAGAAATAAATGATAGGCACATCAAAAAATTTTTAAAAATTACGAGTTATTGTGCACACCAAAATTTTACTTTTTATTTTATGGATTTTCGGGAAAATTTTGGTCAGAGAGTTCTTGGAGAAGGTAAGCAATAAGGAAAATCGAAAATTTGATAAAATAAAAATATTATTCTATTTTTTGAAAATTTTCCACAATTTCTTATCATATTTTATTAAAACAACTTAATAAAATTTCACTGGTGGCGCCTACCGGCACAGCCGAACCTCCATTTCCCATATTTTCTAGAAATTTGACTCCAAAATGACAAAATTTGTCATTTTTGGCACAAAACCGTTATAAATTTCTGCTTTTTCGCTCCGGCGATAAAATTTTTGAAAAATAAACTAAAAATTTTGACCCGAAGATGAAAAAATTTTTTCAGAGATTCTCCTTCCGAATTTTTTTCTTGCTATGGGCCTGAATTTAAAAGCAAACTTTTATATGAAATAAATATCATAAACTTTGGTTGGATCAAAAAATTTATTGAATTTTGAAAAAGTGGCCCCAAAAATGCACTCGTCCGTTAGTCCAACCTCAAAGACATTGGCATCCTGTTGCTGGTTCTGGTCCAGGAATTGGCACAGCGTTGGCAACAGTTCGGGCCATTGTTGGGTGCCGTCGTACAGAAACATGGTCGTGATGATAATGCCGACCGTGGCACGGACCAACGACGACGGGTCGCCGATGGCGCGGAATGCATTCCGTCGTAGGTAGGCCTTAAAATATGCATTTACCCTTTCAAATTTAAAAAAAGGACCGACATTTTCGAGAAAATGTATTTGAATCTCCAAAAAATAAATTTTTTTTATTAGAAAACAATTAAAAATTGCAAAAACAAATGACGGAAACTTGAATAAATGGTAATTGTTTTGGAAGAATGCCTGGAATAGTTATGCCAGGACTCGAATTCAGGTCTTTTTTTTTGGATTCATAGCAATTTTCAGCCGGATTTTAGAAAATTTGCCAGGTTCAAAGAATTTTGCAAGAATTGATAATAAATATCGTACTTTGATGTGCTGCGGGATGCTGGCCCAGTTCTGTTTGACTGTGTTCTTCAGCAGCAAACCGCTCAGCGAACGATGGGCCACCTGGAAAGTGAAAAATAAAATTGTGTACCCTAAAATTGGAGCCCGTAATTTTGAAATACCGGAACCGATGTGTCGCCCGGTGAAAAATGTAATTTTACCGGGCGGTCTGTTCCTGGTGGTTTGTCCAAAAAATGGGACCAAGACCGGGTGCCCGATAAAAGCCCGCCGGGCTCTACTCTACTTAAAACCTTTTATGTTTACAAAATTACGCATTTAGGTTGGCTGATTTTGGCACCCTCCCCCGTAATTCATTAGTTTCATTCTCCGGATTTTGTACTCCTTTCTCCGGACTCTCTAGAAATTTTGCTGTAAAGCAATTAAATTCAATGAATTACGTCTTGTTCGGTGAGTTCGCTGAGAATGTAGAGCAAATAGCAACAGAATTCGGGGTGTGCATTCATTTGGTCCAAATGCTAAAATTAAAAATGACAAAATCAAAGACCAAACGACACACAAAACCATCCGAACTCACTTGTTGGACTCTTTGTTGCATTTGGTTGTCAGGAGACTGAGAATGTTGCAAAAGTGAGACAATCTGAAAAATGGGGAAAAATCGCGATAATGAGTATAAACTCACTAACTTAGGGGTCGAAAAATTGTTTTTTTGTCGCAAAACCAATTAAGGGCGACCTTTTGATTTGCAAAAAGAAAATTTCCGCGAAAAAAAACAAAAATGATCAAATAAATACCACATTCATAATTAACAACTAAACCGTTTTTCTTTGTATGGGTTTTGTGATCCCTAAGTTAAAAAATAACCTGATTGAGCTCCTCCTGAGATGGCTGCCAATTTGTGGCGTCCATTTTCACTGTTTTTGTATGAAAATATAATAATTAATTTCTTTTTTTTTGCTGATTTGATTTCAATAAATCCAAACATGGCACAAAATTACGACGAGGAACATAATGGGGGGAAAAAGCACAAAAACGTGCTAACTTAAGTGAGAAAATGCCAAACGAAAATGGAACCAAAGCGGAGGAATGGAATGGGATGATCAATCATCGAAAAAACAAAAAAGGGGAGAAAAGTGAGTGAGTCAGTCAGCTATTTTTCTTATAAATTTTTCATAAATTTTTAAAAAAATTTATTTTTGGGGTGGCAATTTTCACCTAAAACCATTCTACGTAATTCCGTTTTTTTTAAAGTTCTTAAGCCTTTTCCACTGATGAACACACAAGCAGTCAACTAAAGGGTGCATGGCCTACAACAAATAAGAAATGGCTTCGCTCAACAAATTTTTTGGCGTAAAAGAAAACGCCAAAGTTTAAAAAGCATACAGAATGCCTTCTTGGACGAACCACTATTCGTTTTTTCGTTTTTTGGATTGAAATCTTGAAATGCGAAGATTGAGGCCGAATCATTATAATTTTTAAAAATTTAAATACGTTTTGGATTTTTAAAATCGCGAAATATGGCCATGGCCATAAAATAAGCATAAGCACCAAAAATCGTGAAATATTGACAAAAATTACAAAATTAGGAACATAAAATTGCAAAATATGGACATAAATTTTCCAAAATTTCTTCAAGTTTATTGAAACTTTAAAAAACCTCTAAATTTGATAAATATGAGAAAAATCCTATTAGAAGAAAATTAAAATTTATTAATTTTTAGCGAAAAAAGGACCGAATTACACTTTTTGCAGTCCAAATAAATTTGAGAGAAAAAGGTATTCAGTGCCGTTCTAATAGAGATTTGGCCAAAAAAAGACAAATAGGGAAATAGACAATGAATGGTAAAATTTAGATATAGCACTCAATTCTTTTTAGAAGGTTCAACCAAGCTAAAAGCAAATTTTTGTTCGATCCAGGCACTCATAGTCCAGGATAAAAAATATGGATTTCCATATGCTAATAAAAGGGACGCTCTAAACTGATACCACTTTAAAAAGGATAAAAAATTCCATTAAAAATTTCATTTATTTAACGCCTTTAAAATTCTTTTTTTAATTCTATAAATACGGTATGTAATAAAATAAAATAAATTTAAAAAAAGATCATGAATTCATTCATCCATGGGCTCTCTTCTTGTTCCATAAGCTGCCGCGTTGCCGATTAGACCTGTAGGAAAAATGGGCATTCATGGGATTGAAAATCCCGAAAAATAACAAAAAAAATCATTAATAAAACTATAAAAATTATATATTTTTTTTATTAAAATAATAACAAATTATTTTTATTAATGATCAATTAACAATTATTCATATGCGAAGGATGATGGATGGCATCGTTTGTTATGCGCTCGCTGACTGCCACATACTTGCTATAACATATACATAAGTATATTATTAAAAATTATTTTTTAATGATTAATTGCCCACTGTAATAGTAATAATTGATTGCCTGCCAACCTATCAAAATCATCAAAACCATCCATCACTTTCTATTTTCTAAAGAATTTATTCACAAATTCATATTTTATTTAATTTATAGAATGAAAATTATGATTTTACTTTTCTGCTTATTTCTTCATTTTTCAACTGTTTCTTCACAATCGGTAATTTTATAAAGTAAATTATAACTTTACCTGGATTTTTGTAATTTGTTTGAAAAAGCAAACAAATACTTTAAAAAATTTATTAATTGCTTAGGAACATCTAATTGTAAGAAGATCTAATTGACAATATTAATGTGTTTTTAAATTTATTAATCATTTTTGATAACGCAATTGGTTACCTGAAATAATATATTCTAAAATTTTTCCAGGAAATCCAGGTTTTTGCGTGTTTAGCCTTGACCTGGATTTCCTGGACAAAGATCCAGGAAATGCAGGAAAAACCCAGGTTGCCGAATTGAAAAGAGCTTATGCTAGTATTTGCATAAAAATGGCTCCCTAATCACCCCTTAATTAGGACGATGAGGCATTTCTCGCATTTGTGCGTGGACCCGCCAATTTTGGCATTTACTGTACGGAAAAAGGCATCAACGATATCCAAACAAAAAATGCATTGGCCCAATTTTATGGCCTACGCCTCGGCGTTTTATATCGCCTGAAAAGGGATTGGCATTGTGAAAATGCCAACAAAAAAGCACCCGAATGTTTAACAAGGACAAGATGCGAATATTTTGGCAAATGTTTGGCGGTTTTATACGAATATTTGGCCAAAGTTCGCGCCGGACATGAAATAACGAGGCCAATTTTCGAGAACATATATGAAATAACATTTGTTGATGTTTTGGACCGTTTGGCATGGATTTGCAACAATTTTTTAATTGGTTCAAAATTAATTAGCGAAGAAAAAGCCCAAAAATGGGATGGAATGTCCCGTTTTCTTCAAATTCGTCTAAAAAATGAGGTAAATTATGAAAAAAAAACGCGGAACATTCAGAAGAGGCGGCAAATTTTGAGAAATTATTGACAAAAATGTACAAAAAGGCCAAGGATTGGGTCAAATTGGAAAAAGGGCGTAAAACAGGAAAAAGTGCCGCGAGTTTTTATGACATCATTTTGGACGCTCCGGCATATTCACTCTCTAACGCAGTGAGTCTAATATCTTTTATTTTATTTATTCATTTAAAAAAACATTTAAATTAAAAATGGCAAAATAGGCACAAAATGTACAGAATTTTCCGCATTTGCCAAAGAATGCCATCCCTATTAAAAGAGCTAAGATCCTGAAAAGCCCAAATTATGTTCTTTAAATGACTAGTTTTTCACTTTTAGGCAGACTTTTAAGGTAATTTTGGGCTCGGCGGTGCCGAAAGGGTCCGTCGGGGGAAAATTTTTGAATTTCATTTCATTTTTCTTAGTAAAATTTTCGAAAATTGCGGAAATAGGTGTTAAAAGGCCAAAATAGCAAAAATAAAAAATTTTACATTTAAAATTTTAATTTTCTGGGCTAATGTTTTTAGGTGGGTGATGGACAGTTTATCGCCTTTCTGGAAAATTTGAACAATTCCGAGGCGGTACAGCCGATCACTGATGCGTATATTAGTGATTATAAAATTTTACTTGGCCTTTTGTATTTGATGAAAAACAATTGGCATTGTGCCAATGCCAAAGCAACAAAAAGTGCCAATGAATGCGCCAAATTTCGTCATTATTTGGATATTTTTTACGAATATTTGCTCAGAGTGCGCTTTGGGTTGCCCGCTGTGAAGCCAATGTTTCAAACTGTAGGGGAGATACGGTAATATGTACAGTACTCAAATTTGGCACAAAAATTATATGTAATTTTAGGCCAAGTTTTGCGAATTTGTATAATATTATTAAACCATTGAACGACTTTTCCGAATCGTTTTTTGGCATGGATAATGATGATAAGTCACCACCACCTAATCTCGACTTAACGAATGAAAATGAATTAAATTACAAAGTAACAGGTAGAGATAGTATAGGTAACCTAAAGAATTAGAATTTTCAAAAGTTGGGCTTGGGAGAAAGAATTTTCATGACCGGAAAATACGTCAGTGGAAATGATTTTTTGGCTATAACTTTTTTTTTTGCCAACCAAATCCAGAAATCTTGGTATCATTCGAAAGCTTAACATGTTTAGAAGCTATTTGTAAGCTATTGCTTCGCGACTTGACAATAACCAAACAAGTTATACATGAAATTGTGAAAAAGTCCAAATTTTGAAACTTTTCGTAATAACTTTTTAAAAAGCCAAAAAATCTTTTTGCTTTTAGTAAGGCTAATATAGCATGTGAAGAGCTTTCGAATGATACCAAGATTGTTGGCTTTGGTCGACAACGAAAAAAGTTATAATGGAAAAACTTGCTGGGGCCCAACCGTGCCGGCCCAACTGAGCGAGTCCGAGCATTAAGCATTGTAATATAAAAACAAAATTCTATAAGAACATCGTTCTGAATTCCGAACCCCGGACCCGAATTTGAACAAAAAGCCGAAAGTTCAAGTTTCTAAATTAGCATTTGTGTTAAAACCGGTTTAAATACAGAAAAACAAACTAAAAGCCATTCAATCCTTCAATAACAGATCACCTACGCCGTTTTTGAATCAAAAATAATAAATTCGAAAATTTGGGCTTTCGACTTTTTGTTCAATTCGGGTCCGGGCTTCGGAATTGGCCGAAATGGATACCGGTTTCGTGATGAGTGACCACGAAAACCTAGGGAACTTGTTTTTGTGACATCACATTTTCCACTGACGCATTTTCCGGGAGCCGCAATTTTGGGTTATGCAGTATTTGTTTATTTGTTTTTTACTTGGACAGCTTTTCAACAAAATTCTTAAATTTTAAAATAGTTTTTTTGGGAACATTTGAAAAGAAAATTTATGGTAATTTCTTTGATCCACGTCCCGGCCTTACCAAGACAGGGAAATTTTGGCTGTATTTGGACATTTCACCAATTAATTGCGCCAACTATGTAGTCTAAAATAAATTTTTAACTTTATAAATAAAAAATTTAATACAAAAATGTATCTAATTTAAAGCAATGATTTTTTTCTATTGAAAAATACTAAAAAAATTTAAAAAATTTGACAGTGTTTGAAACTCAAGCCTTGAAAATATTTGGCGAAACGGTAGTTTTGGCTTAGTTGGCGAAACGTCCGGTTGTCAGTTGGCAAAAAAGTCCATCAGTTTGCGAAATGTCTGTCATTTAGCCATTTGGGCGCGGCGGTTGGGTGCCAAGCAGGGCTAGGCGTAACTGGATTTTCAATTACGGAAACCCGTAATCCATAGTTACGGCGATTTTCTCAATTACGGAAATCCGTAATCCGCCATTACAGGGGTCCAAAATGCCGTAATACCCCTAATTTCTAATCGGTTAAAATTAAGATTTTTCGAAAATGACATTCGAAGAAAACGTTATTCAAATGGCGAAAGAAACGATTAATTCAGCGGCAAACGAAACTCAACAGATAAATGGACAGAGGCTTTTGGGTGCTTTTTTGGCTCATTTCCTTGCCAACAATAAAAATGCAAAATTAAGGCTTACTTCGGCCCAAATTTGACAAAGAATTGGAAGCACTGCTAAAAATGGGCATCGAAATGGCATCAGAAATAAAGTCGGAATGCGACGAATGTCAAGGAATACCCATACGTATTTCTGATTTCATGGAAAAAAAAGGCAAAAATTTATGGGTCTTATTTGCATTTGTAACTTCGCCATTTTCTACGATAACAATTTTTTAGAATAACTTTGTTTTTTAAAATTTGATTTATGACTGTTTGAATGAGTCAAATTTATAAATTTTGGTCAACAAAAAACAAAGTTGTGCCGTATTCATTGGCCTTGGCGTCCAAATGCCATTATGCGTCACTTTCGGTCATTTGTCTCTCAATTTCTTGGTCAATTGTCAGTGTAAAAAAATTTACACTGGAAAATTTATCATTTACAGTGTCCAATTGTTTGTCCATTTTTTGGATGTTTGACGGGGAAACTGAAATTTTTTCGATAAAAAATTAAAATTTTAAAAATTGGGCAAAACGAATAATTTTATTTCCTCCGTCAATGATTATTTCTGCTGTTCTCTGTTCCATTTTCCTGCTCTTTTCTCTCCTTTCATTTGATTCTTTTTTGGCTGTCTCTTTGATCATTTTTCATTTTGATAAATTTTTATTTTTATTTTCGCCATTTCCAACCAAATTTTTACTCCAATCGGAGATACTCTTAACATAGCACCGATGGTGGCCAACTCTTTTTTGGGCACGCTATTTTTATAAATTTGCGCCGCCGGGGAAAATTTTAAAAGTGTCAGGGACAAAAAAAAAAGCTAAACGGCTCTTATATTCGTGCTCATTGGACACCTAATGAAAATTGATGAAATTAAATTACCTTCTTAAAAAATTATAAACAGAAAAATGAACAAAATTTTGAAAGCGATGAAACATACAATAACTAAAAGGTTGACCAATGCATTGGCACGGAGCTGTGAAGGAAGTTCTATTGGGCCAAGGTGACCGTGCGCCAATTGCGTGTACATTTCCTTTTTTACCATTTACAAACTATCTTTGGCCAGGAAGGTTTTTCAAAAAAAAAAACCAAAAAGAGGGAGAGTAAGGAGTGCTGAGAGTCTGTATCGTTTTGGCTCTGCCATTTTTGCACCAGGGTCGTTTTGGCGCCTATGTTTGGCGCAAATGTTTTTGGTATCGCGGCAATTTGAGTCCGCAATGCGCGATCCGCGACCGCAGGATTATGAATCCGCGACCCGCGGAATTTGGGAGTCCGCGGTAATTTGTACAATATTTTTTAAAGGAATTATTTATTAAAGCGATTGTTTTAGTATTTATTATTAAAAGTAGGGACCCACTCGTTTCGGCGCTCACGTTTCGGCGCCAAAAAAAATTATAAAAGTTCAAATACTTGGTTAATGCGTCTCAATGCAAAGATTTTTTTCAATAATTTTTCTCGGAAAATTTCTATTTGAAAAATTTAACTGACCCCTACCGCTATAAAATACCTAATTTACGGGTTACATATTTTCAAATGTATTTAGTTAATCAATTTCATCGAATATGGCTTCACAAATTGAAACAAAAAAACAAAAAGTGAAACTTCCTCATGGTGGACATCTTTACACATTTGATAAAATGAATAAAGATGAAACGACAAATTTTGGGCAATGGTGTGGAATTGCGGTCCCGACGAAAAAAAATGTTAAAAATTTCGCAAGTATTTTTTCTAGGCTTAAAAAATGCGCTGATAATAATCTGAACTCAAATTTTGAAAATAAATGCTTTTTATCTATGATTTTTCATCAACTACTTGATTTTTCTCGATTGTTTAAATTATTTTAAAAAAAAGTTTAGCAATGAATTTGGGGTTAAAAAAACTCTGATCATGAATCTGAGCTCTAATTATGCATGAACCTTCATTTTGTCTATGATTTTTCATCAAGTGTCATAAAAAAATAAACCGCAGCCAAGCGGACTCGAACCTCAGACCCCCGTCTTATATGACCCCTAGGGATTAATAATTAAATTTCAAAAAATCGTAAAAAATTGAAAACTTGACTTTTCCATACATTCAATAGCTCATTCGAAAGCTCTTTTAAGGCTCTATGACATTTGTATATGAGTTTTTACGCCTGACTAATTTTCTTAAAATTCTTGAAAAAAATCAATTAGTTGATGAAAAATCAGAGATAAAAATCATTGATTTTCAAAATCTGAGTTCAGATTCGTTATCAGCACATTTTTTAAGCATAGAAAAAATACTTGCGAAATTTTTAACATTTTTTTTCGTCGGGAGCGCAATTCCACACCATTGCCAAATTTTGGAGGTGCGAATCAAGGACAGCATCAACAAATGTAAAGGCCGCATTTGGACGGACCTAAACAATCACTTCATTCGTCTCGCAACGCCACACACTTGTCCCGCAAATGCTTCGAATGTTGAATTTGCCTTTGTTATCTATTTATTTATTATTTTTTTGGTATTTTAAACGCAAAAAGCTTTATTTTGTTTTTTCATTTGTTGAACCAAGTTTTGAATTTTTATAATTTTTTTTGGCGCCGAAACGTGAGCGCCGAAACGAGGTGGACCCTTAAAAGTAAGTGTTTGTTTATGTAAAATGTAAGAGATTTGGAGAGGCCGGGCCGAATCCCGAATCATCAATTTACTCAAACGCTTTTATTCGTCGGTCGCTTCGCTTTAATAAATTCGTGTGGAATCGGCTTGAAGGGCTTGAAAAGGAGGGAAAAGCACCCTTCTCTGCTTCATCATATTCGGCAAATTCTCGTGCGGGCCAACGAAGGCGCCCATTCCTGTCTTGACCCCTCACTTTGCTGGCAGCCCTCGTCGTTCTCTACAATCTTTCCGGTTCCAATGCCTTTCTCACCGGTATTGGAGAACCCCGGAAGTTGGTCCGGAGCATCAGCGAAGTTCGACCAGTTTAGACTACCGCCAGCCGGAGTAGTTCGCGGTTCACTGTCAGTCTTCCGCAAGCCGGAGCTGCCGTGGAGACGGGTGTGAATTCCCGTCGTCGACGAGTCGAAGCAGGGCAGAGAACGAAGGAAGAGCCGTTAGATATTTAACAGAGGCAAAGCATCGATTAAATTTATTTAATGCTTTAACATCGTTTAGATATTTAACAGCGGTAAATCATCTATTAATTTTTATTAAATGATTAAGCAAGATTAAGTATTTAGAATTGGAAGAAATACAAAGAAGAATTGTCAAAATGGCATTAGAAAAGCAGTCAAAATTGAAGGCATTGAAAGCAAAGGTGGAATTTCAATTGACGAACAAAGAATAAAAAAGCTGGAAAATGTGCGTGAAAAACAGATTTAATAAAAATAAGACAAATTTTTGCGATTTTGAACCAATTTTTAAGAAAATCTAGAAGATTCTCGGGTAAAATTTTGTAATTTTTAATGCGTTTTGTTAACAGACTTCATCAAAAAAGACAAAATTTTGCGATTTTGAACCAACTTTTAAGAAAAATTGGGGCGTTTTAGGCGTCACCGGGTAAAAAAGTGCAAAATTTGGCCTTATTTACTAAAAGATTTATATTTATACCACAATTTTCAAAATATGCATTTTTTATATGTGTATGAAATATTTTTGATTCTTGTTTAAAAAATCTAAAAGAAAATATAAATTTATATTTTAAATCTTCAATTGAAAAGGAAATATTTTTTGGAAAATTAAAAGAAAAACAATTAAATATAAGTTACCAAAAGCCTATCACTATGGCTGTAAAAAAGTATCACTCTCGAGTCTCAAAAATTGAGACAAAGACTTAAAATTCTGAGAGCGAGACTCGAGACCGAAACCTAAAAAACCCGAGAATTTTCTCGAGTCGAGACCGGGACTCTCGAACAACCATACTATTTAAGTGTGCAATTTTTCACTACTGATCACTAGGGATGGGAATTATATGGTTATCGGTTTTTTCCTTCGGTTTCATTTAAATTAATAAATTTCAGCTTTTTCTTTTTTTTTTCTAAAAAATTTTTATTATTGGATTTTTTAAATTTTACTTTACATTTAACGGATTTAAAAAATTGAGAATTTATACCTTCAATTTGCAAGAATTAATGTCCAATATTTTTATAATTTTGTGTCAATATTTCGTGATTTCATATCCATATTTTCCCATCCCTTTGATCATTTCATCGAGTTTATGTAATTTTCTTTATTTAATTTTTCATGCTTTTCCCGGGATAAAGCTAATCTTTTAATGGAGTTGGGGAGGGAAAGTGACTGATCATTGATCAGATCAACCCTGGAAGCCCCTCATAAAACAGTGGCATTTCTGAAGGGTTTTTTGTCCTCAAATTGCCCAATGGTCTTGGAAATCCATTTGCCTAATTAAGAGGTAGGGGTCAGTTCAGTTCCGGCTTAGGTTTATGAGTTTGAAATTTTATTTCGATTTTCAAAACTAACATTAAAAAAGCGTCGTGCTGACCACTTACGAATATTCAAAACCATCATAAATCACTTAATTTAAGAAGCCCAGTTGCCGAAAAAGTCGCCCAAAAATTTAATAAAAATTATAAAATTCCGAGGATTCTTTTTAAAATAATAACCTCCATTTATTTGGGAAGAACCGGACCTTTTTTAAGTACAGAGACGGAACTTACCAACTTGGCTAACTTTAAAAAAATTGTTTTTCCATTAAAATTTTTTACTCTTTTTACCAAATTAAATAAAATGATAAAAGAAATTAAATACACTTTGAAAAGATTATGAATTCATCCATAGGTTCTCTGCTGTTCTTGTTCAATCCGGAATTTAACTTAATAATCATTAATAAAATGAATTAAATTTTTATTTTTTATAAAAATGCTTATTAACTAAAAAATCATTAAATAATAAAAATTTAAATGTATAATTTTTGCCAGCCTCCCTTCACATAACAAATTCATATGTAAAGATTAGGGCTTCTAAAAATATGGATATAAAATCGCGAAATATGGAAATAAAATGCCAAAATATGAACATAAATTTTTCAAATTGAGGGTTTAATTCTCAAAATTTCTTCAAATTCGCTAAATGTAAGGTAAAACTTTCAAAAATGGCCAAATATGGTATTAAAAATCATTTAGATGAAAAAAAAACAATGATAAAGCTAAAATTTACTCATTTTTAGCGAAAAACCAACCCAAAAGCGAATTTTTCGCTTTTTTTGCTTATTTTTGACATAAATTAAGAATTTTTAAGAAAATTTAAATTTATTCAATATTCTCAAGAAAATTTTGCTAAAAATAATTTTTCGGGAATTTTTCCTTTAGGGGTCAAAAAGGTCAATTTAACTGATGGGGCGGTTGTAATAGAGGTTTTCTGGGAAAATGCCAAAATATAGACATAAAATATGGACTTAAATGCCAAAATATGGACAAATATGGAAAATACGGATAAATAAATCCATCCTAGAAGCTTCAAACCATGCTAAAAACATGTTTTTCATGTGTTTCAGGCGCACACTTAAAGCCGCAAGTTGTGAGAAAGCCAATGGCAAATATTTAAAATCTAAAATAAAGAATTTCTCAATATTTAAATAATATTTTTTAAATATTTTCTCAGTGACGAATGATCGGTCACCATTATATTTGCTTTCAATTTAATTAAGATTATTTTATATTTTAAATTGGGTAAAGGCTTGGGGGTTTTTTGAGGCAAAATCCTAAAAATTGCAGCTCTAATTTATAAAATTACCTTATGACCCATTAGCAAACAGTTGAAAATGCAGAAATAAACACAAGGATAAAGTCATAATTACTTTTCGCGAAACGCTACTTTTGTGTCGTCATCATTTTTGCACTTTTCGCGAAATTTATAATGATCAGTCACTTTCCCTCCCGAACAGTCCATTAAAAGAGTGTGGCTTTATCCCAGGAAATCATGAAAAATAAGAAAAAATACACAAAATTAAATAAGGTTAAAGAAAAATACATAAGCTCGATGAAATGATCAAAGGATAGGAAAATATGAATATGAAATCACGAAATATGGACACAAAATTATAAAAATATTGGACATTCACTTTTGAAAATTCAGGGAATAATTTCTCAATTTTTTTCAAATCTGCTAAATGTAAAATAAAACTTCAAAAAGTCTATATATGATAATAAAAATCTTTTTCGTAGTAAAAATAGGAAAAAAATTTCCATTTTTAGTTTTATTTTAAATTTTCCATAATTCCCATCCCTAGTGATCAGTAGTGAAAATTGCATAGTTAAATACACATAAAAAGTGAGGGGGGAGGAGACAATCGATGGATTAAAGTGAAAATATCAAACTCTGAAAAATGTGCGTCGGCAATTAATGATAATTAATCTCTTCTCACTTTATCTTGACCGAAACCCTTTTGAAATGTAACGAAATATTTTTAATTTAGGACTACCGAATATATCAAAATCCAAAAAAAGTGGATAATTTGAAAAAAGTTTTGATTTTTGTAAAAATTTTCATTTCGATGCACATTTTCCAGTCACTTTTTGTTACTCAGCTGATCCAAAAGAGGGGCCAAAGTGATCAAAAGTTGGCAAAAGGCGAGTGTAAAAATTTGAAAAATTTCCAATCGTTTTCTTCGGCACTTCTAAGCAAAGACAAATCACTTTCTTCCGTTTCTGTCAATTGCCATTGGTCCTTTGCTTTCAATGCCTCCAATTTTGACTTGTGTTCTAATGCAAATTTGACCATTCTTTTTTGAATTCCTTCCAATTCTTTGTCAAATTTATGCCGAAGTAAACCTTAAATTTATTTGCTACTATTTTTGGTCATTCGTTCGTTTAATAGGAAAAATTGTGCCAAAAAAGTACCAAAAAGGCTTTCGGCATTTATTTGTTGCGTTTCATTTGCCACTGAATCCGTCGTTTCTTGAGCCATTTGTACAACATTTTCTTCGAATATCATTTTCGAATTGTCTTAATGTTTATATGTAAAAGATCTTAAAATACTCACCATTTTTATGGGCTTTTTAACTCTTTTTATCTTTATTAATCATTTTCTATGCTCTAAACATTTTTTGTGTCTGCAAACAAAAGTTTGGACTTATTTACATATTTTCATATTTCTCACACATTAGGGATTTTTCTTAAAGTTTTATGTCTGTGTTTTACAATTTTCTTAAATAATTTTAGACATAATCCCATAATATTTAAATGTATAGTAATGTTTTTCATTTTAAAGCGATTGTGTTAAATACAGTATGATTTGGCGCTTTTTTATATTTCGGAGGCCCTTTGATACTGCTGCTGCCCCGCCGGAGTTTCATCCTCCGAATCACGAAAAATATGATGATTTATCCGACAAAATGCTTACCTGTTATTTTGTAGTTCAGTTCATTTTCATTTGCTAAGTGTATGATATTTGGTGATGACTCATCATTGCCAGTGCCAAAATACGATTTAGATAATCCATGAAATTCACTAATGACATCTTCCAAGTTCAGAATAATCGGCCTAAAATCACATATAATTTCTGTGCCAAATATGGATACTGTATTATATACCGTATCTCCCTCTTCCTTAAAGTTTGAAACATTGGCTTTACAGCAGTCAACCCAAAGCGCACTCTGAGCAAATATTCGTAAAAAATGTCCAAATAATGGCGAAATTTGGCGCATTCATTGGCATTTTTTGTTGGGTTGGCATTGGCACAACGCCAATTGTTTTTCATCAAATACAGAAGGCCAAGGAGGCAAATTTTGTTTTCACCAGAATGATACGCTTCAGTGATCGTCAGTTCCGCTTCAGAATTGTTTAAAAAAATTTCATCTTTGATCAAGTTAATAAACTGTCCATCATTCGCCTGATAATAGCCCATAAATAAAAACAAGGTGTTAATTTAAAGAATCTAATGAAATTTTGAAAAATTAACCATAATTTTGCTCAAAAGAAACTCAAATTTTTAATTCTTTTATTATTCGAGATTCTTAAGTTTTTACTTATTTTTTCTGCGGCTTTAAATTGACGAGAAATACACGAAAAACACATTATTTGTTCGAAAATTTTACGTTTTAACGCCCTTATTCGACCTTAGAAATTCTTATTTTGAGTGTTCGCTCTTAAAAATCCTTATTTTGGATGTTCTCCCTTAAACTAAGTTTTTGCCCATATTTTGGCGTTTCGTCCTTATTTTCGCCATTATTTGGCGATTTTTTGAAAATTTTTCTTGTAAAATTCACAAATTTTTGAACAAAAATGCAATGAAAAAAAATTTTTTGACGCGATAACATTTTTGGCGGTTGTTACAATTTCAAAAATTTTTTCACTAGCTTAAAAATCCTCACCCTAGTTATGGCCAAAAATGCTTGAAATCTGTTTCCTTGTGTACTTTTGGCCATAACTTTGTATTTTATGCTAATATTGGCAGATATTTACATTTTTTAAATATAAATTATGGTTATTTAAAAAATTAATACACAATAAATAAAATTGATGATTATTTTTCTTGTAATCCCAAATCTGGGATAACACAAAATGCATATCTTTTAATAATAAATATAAATAAAAATATTTATTGCACTCACCACCAAAAATGCCGGAGTGTCCAAAATGATGTCATAAAAACTCGCGGCACTTTTTCCTTTTTCACGCCCTTTTTCCAATTTTACCCAATCCTCGGCTTTTTTGTACATTTTGGCCAATATTTTCTCAAAATTTGCCGCCTCTACTGCATTTGCCGGTTTTGTTTCATAGTATTGTTCTTTGTCAAGAAAAAAATCAGTAATTTCTTTCCATTTTTGAACATTTTCTTTGCTAATTAATTTTGAACCAATTAAAAAATTGTTGCAAATCCATGCCAAACGATCCAACACATCAACAAATGTTATACTAAAAAGTGTATTGTAGAAAGTTGGCCTCTGTACTTCATGTCCGGCGCGAACTTTGGCCAAATGTTCGTATAAAAGCACCAAACATTCGCCAAAATATTCGCATTTGTTCTTGTTAAACCATTTGGGTGTTTTTTTGTTGGCATTTTCACAATGCCAATCCCTTTTCAGGCGATATAAAACGCCAAGGCTTAGGCCATAAAATTGGGCCAACGCATTTTTTATTTGGGCATTTTTGATGTCTTTCTCCGTGCAGAAAGTGCCAAATTTGGCGGGTCCACGCATAAATGCCACAAATGCCGGGCCAGGACGTTTTCGTACCGCCATTTTCGTACCGCCGTTTTCGTACCGCCGTTTTCGTACCGCCATTTTCGTACCGGAGACGTTTTCGTACCGCCGTTTTCGTACGAGTGGATATGCAAAAAAAATTGCATTTATATTATTTTTTTAATCTAAGTAATTACTAGGGCTGGGAATTTAAGTCAAATGACTTTTTTTCGCTAACTTTAAATGGAGGAGTTTGACTTTTTAGGCAAAATTTGATTTTAGTGAAGAACATGCCGAAAAATACAAAGAAAATTCCGAAAGATAAAAATTTCGATCAATAAAAATACAGCGAAACCTGGCTGAATTTTTCTTAATTGTTGGAAGAATCTCTTAATGTTTTGACAATTTAGCTTTTATTAACTACAAAATGAACCAGCAGCAAGTAATTAAAACAAAACGAAATAATGATAAGTTGGTGCATGATGGTCCACTCTATGTGTTCCACAAATTCAGTAACGATGGACTTAACAATATTGTCCCTCAAAATGATCACAATTATGCCAATGCCAATGTCAATCCCGAAAACCTTAACAATTTTCTTCGTTTATTTCCCGAAACTATGAGATGCGACCTTATTTTGTCCCGGAATTTTGTTATTTTTGTTAAATTTATGAATTTTCTACATTATATTTTATGAATGGGATTTTTAAGTTATTCAAATCGAATCTGACGCTTGTACAAGAACTCGTACGAAAACGTCCCCGGTACGAAAACGGCGGTACGAAAACATCCACGGTACGAAAACGGCGGTACGAAAACGGCGGTACGAAAACATCCACGGTACGAAAACGGCGGTACGAAAATGGCGGTACGAAAACGACCCTGACCGCACAAATGCATCATTGTCCTAATTAAGGGATGGTTAGGCAACCACTTTTATGCAAATACTAGTAGAAGCTCTTTTTAATTCGGAAACCTGGGGTTTTTCTGCATTTCCTGGTTCTTTGTGCAGGAAATCCAGGTCAATGTCTAGGCTAAACACGCAAAAACCTGGATTTCCTGGAAAAAATTTATTCATAGATTTTCCTAAGCAATTAATAACTTTTTTAAAAACTTTGTTTGCTTTTTAAAACAAATTACAGAAAATCCAAGTCCAGGCCTGGATCCACCAGGCCTCGAGGAGCCTAAGTCCAGGTCCAGACTTTTTTCAAAATGTCAAGCTCTGATTCACTTTATAATACCTGTTCTGAAGAGAAAGCAGTTGAAAAATGAAGAAATAAGCAGAAAAATAAAATCATAATTTTCATTTTACAAAAACGCAAAATAGTAATAAATACATATATAAAATTAATGGGAATTTTGTATATTTACTTTTCCTTTTATTTCGATAAAGCATTCAATCTGTCACGTCATTTATTATTCATTCAAAATTTAATCAATGCTTTACCACTATTACTAATGGATGCTTAATCATTTAACAAAAAATTAATCAATGCTTTACCACTGTTACTAATGGATGCTTAATCATTTAACAAAAATTTAATCAATGCTTTACCACTGTTACTAATGGATGCTTAATCATGTAATAAAAATTTAATCAATGCTTTACCACTGTTACTAATGGATGCTTAATCATTTAATAAAAATTTAATCAATGCTTTACCACTGTTAAATATCTAATGGGTGCTTAATTATTTAATAAAAATTTAATCAATGCTTTACCACTGTTACTAATGGATGCTCAACCATTTAAAAAAATTTAATCAATGCTTTACCACTATTACTAATGGATGCTTAATCATTTAACAAAAATTTAATCAATGCTTTAACACTGTTACTAATGGATGCTTAATCATTTAACAAAAATTTAATCAATGCTTTACCACTATTACTAATGGATGCTTAATCATTTAACAAAAATTTAATCAATGCTTTACCACTATTACTAATGGATGCTTAATCATTTAACAAAAATTTAATCAATGCTTTACCACTGTTACTAATGGATGCTTAATCATTTAACAAAAATTTAATCAATGCTTTACCACTGTTACTAATGGATGCTTAATCATTTAATAAAAATTTAATCAATGCTTTACCACTGTTACTAATGGATGCTTAATCATTTAATAAAAATTTAATCAATGCTTTAACACTGTTACTAATGGATGCTTAATCATTTAACAAAAATTTAATCAATGCTTTACCACTGTTACTAATGGATGCTTAATCATTTAATAAAAATTTAATCAATGCTTTACCACTGTTAAATATCTAATGGGTGCTTAATTATTTAATAAAAATTTAATCAATGCTTTACCACTGTTACTAATGGATGCTCAACCATTTAAAAAAATTTTAATCAATGCTTTACCACTGTTACTAATGGATGCTTAATCATTTAATAAAAATTTAATCAATGCTTTACCACTGTTACTAATGGATGCTTAATCATGTAATAAAAATTTAATCAATGCTTTACCACTGTTACTAATGGATGCTTAATCATTTAATAAAAATTTAATCAATGCTTTACCACTGTTACTAATGGATGCTTAATCATTTAACAAAAATTTAATCAATGCTTTACCACTGTTACTAATGGATGCTTAATCATTTAATAAAAATTTAATCAATGCTTTACCACTGTTACTAATGGATGCTTAATTATTTAATAAAAATTTAATCAATGCTTTACCACTGTTACTAATGGATGCTTAATCATTTAATAAAAATTTAATCAATGCTTTACCACTGTTACTAATGGATGCTTAATCATTTAATAAAAATTTAATTAATGCTTTACCACTGTTACTAATGGATGTTTAATTATTTAATTAAAATTTAATCAATGCTTTACCACTGTTACTAATGGATGCTTAATCATTTAATAAAATTTAATCAATGCTTTACCACTGTTACTAATGGATGCTTAATCATTTAACAAAAATTTAATCAATGCTTTACCACTGTTACTAATGGATGCTTAATCATTTAATTAAAATTTCATCAATGCTTTACCACTGTTACTAATGGATGCTTAATTATTTAATAAAAATTTAATCAATGCTTTACCACTGTTACTAATGGATGCTTAATCATTTAATAAAAATTTAATCAATGCTTTACCACTGTTACTAATGGATTCTTAATCATTTAATAAAATTTAATTAATGCTTTACCACTGTTACTAATGGATGCTTAATTATTTAATTAAAATTTAATCAATGCTTTACCACTGTTACTAATGGATGCTTAATCATTTAATAAAAATTTAATCAATGCTTTACCACTATTACTAATGGATGCTTAATCATTTAACAAAAATTTAATCAATGCTTTACCACTGTTACTAATGGATGCTTAATCATTTAACAAAAATTTAATCAATGCTTTACCACTATTACTAATGGATGCTTAATCATTTAACAAAAATTTAATCAATGCTTTACCACTATTACTAATGGATGCTTAATCATTTAACAAAAATTTAATCAATGCTTTACCACTGTTACTAATGGATGCTTAATCATTTAACAAAAATTTAATCAATGCTTTACCACTGTTACTAATGGATGCTTAATCATTTAATAAAAATTTAATCAATGCTTTACCACTGTTACTAATGGATGCTTAATCATTTAATAAAATTTAATCAATGCTTTAACACTGTTACTAATGGATGCTTAATCATTTAACAAAAATTTAATCAATGCTTTACCACTGTTACTAATGGATGCTTAATCATTTAATAAAAATTTAATCAATGCTTTACCACTGTTAAATATCTAATGGGTGCTTAATTATTTAATAAAAATTTAATCAATGCTTTACCACTGTTACTAATGGATGCTCAACCATTTAAAAAAATTTTAATCAATGCTTTACCACTGTTACTAATGGATGCTTAATCATTTAATAAAAATTTAATCAATGCTTTACCACTGTTACTAATGGATGCTTAATCATGTAATAAAAATTTAATCAATGCTTTACCACTGTTACTAATGGATGCTTAATCATTTAATAAAAATTTAATCAATGCTTTACCACTGTTACTAATGGATGCTTAATCATTTAACAAAAATTTAATCAATGCTTTACCACTGTTACTAATGGATGCTTAATCATTTAATAAAAATTTAATCAATGCTTTACCACTGTTACTAATGGATGCTTAATTATTTAATAAAAATTTAATCAATGCTTTACCACTGTTACTAATGGATGCTTAATCATTTAATAAAAATTTAATCAATGCTTTACCACTGTTACTAATGGATGCTTAATCATTAATAAAAATTTAATTAATGCTTTACCACTGTTACTAATGGATGCTTAATTATTTAATTAAAATTTAATCAATGCTTTACCACTGTTACTAATGGATGCTTAATCATTTAACAAAAATTTAATCAATGCTTTACCACTGTTACTAATGGATGCTTAATCATTTAACAAAAATTTAATCAATGCTTTACCACTATTACTAATGGATGCTTAATCATTTAACAAAAATTTAATCAATGCTTTACCACTATTACTAATGGATGCTTAATCATTTAACAAAAATTTAATCAATGCTTTACCACTGTTACTAATGGATGCTTAATCATTTAACAAAAATTTAATCAATGCTTTACCACTGTTACTAATGGATGCTTAATCATTTAATAAAAATTTAATCAATGCTTTACCACTGTTACTAATGGATGCTTAATCATTTAATAAAAATTTAATCAATGCTTTAACACTGTTACTAATGGATGCTTAATCATTTAACAAAAATTTAATCAATGCTTTACCACTGTTACTAATGGATGCTTAATCATTTAATAAAAATTTAATCAATGCTTTACCACTGTTAAATATCTAATGGGTGCTTAATTATTTAATAAAAATTTAATCAATGCTTTACCACTGTTACTAATGGATGCTCAACCATTTAAAAAAATTTTAATCAATGCTTTACCACTGTTACTAATGGATGCTTAATCATTTAATAAAAATTTAATCAATGCTTTACCACTGTTACTAATGGATGCTTAATCATGTAATAAAAATTTAATCAATGCTTTACCACTGTTACTAATGGATGCTTAATCATTTAATAAAATTTAATCAATGCTTTACCACTGTTACTAATGGATGCTTAATCATTTAACAAAAATTTAATCAATGCTTTACCACTGTTACTAATGGATGCTTAATCATTTAATAAAAATTTAATCAATGCTTTACCACTGTTACTAATGGATGCTTAATTATTTAATAAAAATTTAATCAATGCTTTACCACTGTTACTAATGGATGCTTAATCATTTAATAAAAATTTAATCAATGCTTTACCACTGTTACTAATGGATGCTTAATCATTTAATAAAAATTTAATTAATGCTTTACCACTGTTACTAATGGATGCTTAATTATTTAATTAAAATTTAATCAATGCTTTACCACTGTTACTAATGGATGCTTAATCATTTAATAAAAATTTAATCAATGCTTTACCACTGTTACTAATGGATGCTTAATCATTTAACAAAAATTTAATCAATGCTTTACCACTGTTACTAATGGATGCTTAATCATTTAATTAAAATTTCATCAATGCTTTACCACTGTTACTAATGGATGCTTAATTATTTAATAAAAATTTAATCAATGCTTTACCACTGTTACTAATGGATGCTTAATCATTTAATAAAAATTTAATCAATGCTTTACCACTGTTACTAATGGATTCTTAATCATTTAATAAAATTTAATTAATGCTTTACCACTGTTACTAATGGATGCTTAATTATTTAATTAAAATTTAATCAATGCTTTACCACTGTTACTAATGGATGCTTAATCATTTAATAAAATTTAATCAATGCTTTACCACTGT
>SIJG01000229.1:0-18914 GCA_023374025.1 Heterodera schachtii
TGCAAAAAAATTAATGAAAAAAATAATAAAAAACATATCAATTTTAATCATTTGGAAGAAACAATGCCATTTCAATAGCTAAGACCTAATTCAAAACAACAAAAAAATCAAATTTGTTTAAATGAAAGATTTTAAAACATTCAACCAATTAATAAGATTATGAGAATTATTTTCACAACGTTGCTATATTGGGTGACTGTGCATGAAAAGTACAATGCACTTGTAATTTTAATTCCGATAAATATATTTTGAAAATAAGTGTGATCTAATCATAAAAAGTTGCTTTGAACCCTCATTTGACAATTACTATAAATTTAATTTTAAAAAATCATACCGCATTGAGCGATGAACTTTCATAAAAAACACAAAATAATCTATAAAAAAATATTCGGCTACCTAATTAAATCATAGAGAAAAAGCAATATAAGCGACATTTATTTTAATTTAGATTTATTAATAAATATAAGCACTATATTAATGATTGAAATGACTGATTTTATTCTGTCATTTCTGAAGAATGAATTATTAACTGTCTTTCTTTAATATTAACAATTATTTTTTATTTTCATGCCAAATATGCAATTGTTAAAAATAAAGGGGAAGATATGAATCTTTTTAAATAAATATTTATATATAAATATTTATTACATTTAATTACTTATCTATTTGTTTTTAATAGAATTTTCACTTAACTCTACATTTCAAATTTTTATTAAATTTTCATGCGTATATTTATGTATTCTAGCACATGTGGCAAATGTTGATTCAGTTTTAAATTTGGATAAACATTAAACATTTGGTTTGTACCTTTCTTAATGTTTACTTTTTATAAATTTTTCAAGCAATCAAAATGAAATAAATTTTAGAAATTAAATTCTAAGCCTTCAAGAATATTTAAAAATGTTAAATTTAACAAGTAATTACTGATAATTGAATTTAGTATTTATCCCATTGGTTTAGTATTTATTTTGTGAAATATTAATATTTATGGAATTTTTTGTATTTAAAATAAAAAGAACAAGTAAATTAAAGGTAAAAAAAAAATCAAGATTTAATTTATGAACTTTAATTTTTAATAATTAATCAAAGTTAATTTAAGTTTTATAAAATATGAAACGGTTTAATAAAAATAAGAGTAATTAATGATTTATGTTCAAAAATAAATCAATGCTAAATTTATTTAATTTTACCGATAATTTCAAAAAGCAGATAAATTTTAATGCATTAGTTCATTGAAAGTTTATAACAAAAAAAATACAATGCATTAATTAATTTAAAATGTTGATAAGCACAAAGTACTTTTTTGTCGGTGTTCGTATCTAAAAAATATTTAAAACTCGATGATTATAAATGTAAAACAAGAAATCTTTATTTTTTCAGAATAATACTTTAAAATTTTATTTATTGATTTAGAAAAAGAATCTGTAGTAATACGCATATACAACTGAATAGAGTTATAATTTTTATTGTAAACATAATTATTTTTCAACAAATAAAATTGACTATTTTCTTCTGTAGCCAAATACTTCGGTTGTTTAGAATTCAATCAAAAAATATTTATCATTTTAAATAATGTTAAAGATCTTTAAATTTGTATTAATATGCACAAAAACAATGTTATTGACAATATTGAATACCTTTTCTTTAAAGAAAAATGTTGAAAATTGGTTATTATAGTGGCCAAAAGCATTTAGTAATGAAAAAAAATCTATTGTTAAACACAAGCAAATTAATATTTAATTGACCAGTGCATATGAAACCCAATTTTTAATTACTACTAACATCTAAATTTAACAAAATTTGTGATATTTAATAATTTGAAATCATATAAACAGAGACTACTTCAAAATTCTTATTTCATTTTTAATAAAATAACATTAATTGAAACTAATAAAGCCAACCCTCCTTCCATAGAGCGAGAGCAACTCAACATTGGACATCATTAAAGTGCTGACCCTGATGCTACTGCTGTTCAGCAACATCCAGAGAAAAAGATTCCAGATTTTGAAAAAAATACATATAAAATTGAAATAAAAAATGATTTATTTTATGACTTTCATTTATATCAATTCAATGGATTGATAAATTTAATAAAAAGGATTCCCGAATTATTAAATTAAATTATAGTAAAAATAAAAAATATTACTATACTTAAGATAGTAATTTTTTGAAAAAAAAATGGTCAAATGAAAATCCCTAAGATAGACAATGAATTGATGAAAATTATTTTTTGAATCCTTAAAATTTTGTAAATTGTGAGTAAAATATTTACTTTGGTCAATATAATATTGTTCGAAAATAATATTATTAAAAAAAATAAAAATGAAACAATTAATTATATTACAAAATAAAAAAAGTAAAAATCGACGATTAAACTTTTGTACCAAAAAAAATGTAATGAGTAAAATATAACAATCGCAATTTGAACAATAATTAATTCTAAAATTGAAAATTTTTAACAAAAATTAATTTAATAGAATTGAGGTGTATATTTATTATAAATTGTTTCACCAGTTCAAACATTCAATAATTTAAATATGTTTGTCAAATGAATACCTTTACTCTAATTTAAACAAAAAACTTGATTTTTTTAAAGCAAGCAAAATTGAATATTTGATGAAATAATCATTCACACATAACTACAAAATTTAAATAAAAATACTTTGTTTCAATTGATTATTTTAATCGAATTTGATAATTTATTTTATAAAGTTTATGCTGGAAATTTGGTTTATTAAATAAATATATATATATTTTTAACAAAATAACAAAATTCAGTTATAAATAAAAATATTTCTCATTATTTGCAATGAAAATTAGTCCAATTGTCCATGCCGTTATAATCAAATTTGATAATTTTTTGTTTAAAATTAAGAACAGATAGATAAAAAATTTTACTAATTCTTTTAAATAATTTATTTTTAAGTATATTAAAGTTTTTCAAACAATAATCGTAATTTAGATAACTTTTCTTTGCAGTCTGTTTCATATTGTATTAATTATGTTTGTTTTATTAATTGCTTATAAAATTATGTTGATTTAAAATTTTTATATATTCAGTTCTTCTTACTTTTTTATAAATTATTCTTTCTTTTAGTTATTTTTTTTATACATTCTTAACTGTGACATCGAACCAAAAAATTACTGTTTTATTCTCCAACTTAAAATTTTAAAATAAACTTTTTTTTATTTAAATAAACTTTTCAATTGTTATTAGTATTTTTATGATGTTTGGCATCACTAGTTGGCAAATTTACAACTTTAGATTAGTAGATAAATTGCATATTAATAATAAAATAGATGAAAATTTTGTAGGCTAAATGCGGATTTTACTTTCTATTATTTATTTAAAATAGTGGCGAAAAATTTTCATAATGATGAAAACTTAAATGAAAAACTTGTCAGTATTTTTTTAGAAAAGGGTACAAAAAAATGCAAAATTTCAATGATTCAGTTGCAAAAATAAATTTCAAGCGATTCTTGAACAAGATTTTTCTTATAAATAAAATGAAGTAACAACGAATCATAAAACCAAATTTCTTTTTCTTTTATAAATATGAATGTGTTACTTACTAAGAAATAATAATTATTTATATAAATGCCAATTAGTTCATCGTCTGAATTTTTAAAACAAGATCCGAACCAATCTCTATAAAATTAAATGTGCGTATAATTTAACCCATATTTATAAATAAGGTTCGATGTTAAATATGAATTAACAAAAATTACTCGAAAAAAGAAGAAAAATTCTCAAAAATATGAAATTATTGTTTTATTTTACTTAAAATCCTTTTTAAATCTTTAAATTTTGGACTAGGTCGTTTTGGCACCGACGTTTTGGCCCCAGCCAAGTTTTTGATCTATAACTTTTTTCTTTGTCGACCAAATCACAATCTTGGTATCATTCGAAAGCTTCCCACATGCTCTCTAGCCTTACAAAAGCGAAAAGATTTTCTAGTCTGTAAAAAAGTTATTAAGAAAAAACCTCAAAAATTTTGACTTTTTTGCAAAATAGGGCTGAATTAAACTGGCAAAAATATTTAGAAATTTTCTTTTATGTTTTTTGTGAGATTGTATCTTAAAATAAAACATAAAAACAGTAAGAATCGAAGAAAAACCATTACAGCCTAATTATTGTTTTAAAGCAATAAAAAAGTTTAAACTACAATATTAATTAGATATTTAAAAAAAAAATCAAAGAAAATATAATGACAATTGTTAGAGTTGTAAAGTTTCTAAACATTGATTCTAAATTTCAAAAAGTTTTATTCTACATTTAATAATTATAGCCTTAATTAATTAGAAAATTAGTCAAAAATAAAACGAAAAATGGATCTAAAGAAAAAATAAGTGTATAAAAGTTTTGCATGTCAACAACCACATGCAAAGCAACAACAAGTCTTTTGCACGATTATTAACAAAAAAAAATGGATAAATAGTATAGTAAAAAAAACATATATTTATTATAATAATTTTAAATAACAAATATTTAAAAAAAACGTCGGTCGATTGGAATAATAACTTATTTTGAAAATGCTAATAAAACAGTTTCATAGTATGAAAATCAATGTTAATAAACAAAAATATTTTTAAAAAAGAGTACCCAATTTGAAAAGGAACGCTCAAAAATTTACACATAAATATAATAAATTTAAAATTTTTTTATTAAAAACAAATCATAAATAAATTTAATTGAATTAATATTTAAAATTTATTATTGAAAGAAAATATTCGAGATAAAAATAAAAATTCATGCCCGCCTTTTAGCTACATAGCTTCTGTCCGTCAGGACAATAGTGATAACTGAGAATAATTTCTAATAAAACGAAATAATGATTTAAACATTTAATAACAAAATATTAAACAAAGTAAAAGTAAAATATTACTGGCAATGAAAAAATGTCAAAAAAATAAATTTTAAAAATTTAATGAAATAAAAAATCACCTTAAGAACTGTTCCAACACCAGAAGATAACATTTAAATATCTAAATCCTAATCCGATTAAGAGCAGGTTAGTTAGATTTAGGGTGATTCTACTTAAAAATTTTAATTCACCTTCATAATCTATGAATGTTTACATATTTTTATTCCCGGAGTATCTAATTTTTACAATAAATATCAACAATTTTAATATTTCATATTAAATATTTATGGTCTCGTCTTACAGACTCTTTTTTTATTTAGGTGCAGATTGTGAAGTCATATTGAAGGTATTTATTATTACTAAAAATTTTGAATCAATTAGTCAATACTCCATATTTAGGCTTCAGATGATCTCGCGATTAAACAAAATTTTTATGAATGATCTGTTTGGCTCCACATTCCTTCAGTCGATGTATCGCCTTGATTCAATTCCTTATGGCATAAATTGCCAGATTTTGTCTAAAAAATGACTAAATTTAGTGATTTTGGGCTAATTTTAAATTAAAAAAATAAATTTTTGGGGGGCCGGCGTAGCCGATAGGCACCGGCGTGCGAATTTTTGCTTTACAACTTTTAATAGTGTATGTAGCAGGGCTGGCCATCATTGAATTTCTATTCATTTTTAACCAAATTGAAATTATTGATAAATTGATGAAACAAAGGTTTAGAATTTCATACCCTTTTAAATATATAAGTTTATGCGCTGAGTTTTCTTATTTCATATATATGATCATAAAAGCTAACATTTAAAAATATTTTATTATTTATTTTGATAAAAAAGTATTAGTTTTTTAATTAAAGGCAAAAAATTATATTAAATCTGCTACATAAAAGTTTTTTTTTTTGTAAGTTAAATTAAAATTTATTTTTCTAAGTTTATTATTCTTCATTAAAATATTTTATTTTTTTAAATTTCGTTTTGCGAATTCAATAATTCGTTAATGTTTTTATTTTTCTGTTATTCGTTCTTCGTTTTTTTTTACAGTTTTCTTGAAATACTTTTAACTTTCCGTGAATATAGTAATGAAATCATAAATTTTTTTATATGTCATTTATATTCAAAATATTGTGTTTAAAATTCAAAAAAATTTTTAACACTCGCATACAATATTCGTGCTTTTATTATTTAACCGGCTCATTTATTGTTTGTAATTTTATTCATTCACTTTTGAGTGCGGTTGTTCTGGGTATAAAATCTGAAGTTCAGCATTGGGCCAATGTTGTTCGAGACTGGGATGATACGTCAGCAAATGGAACACGCGGTAAAGGAATGAAGCGTAAAGAAATTTATGTCGAACAGGATGAGAATTTGCTAGCTCTCTTCGATACCAGTTTACAACGCCATCCCTATCAATATTTAAGAGCAGTGGCATATCGAATGCCTTATCCTGTTAATTTTTAAAGCTATGAAGACCAATTTAAAATCAAAGTCTTTCACTAAAAATGGATTTTATTATCTTTTTTAAATTGTCTTTACTGTCGAAAAGTCCACCGTCGAAAAGTCCCCTCCTTAAATTTAAAATATTTCTGTCGAAAAGTCCTTTGCTGTCGAAAAGTCCTTCTGTCGAAAAGTCCCCTGTCGAAAAGTCCGGGGAGGTCCTATTTTCCTCTAAAAGTTACTCAAACGCCAAAAAAAAGAGAAAACTTTGTGCTTTTGAGCTTTTCAAAAATAGATTTTATTATATTCATAAAAGTATTTGAAATACTAATAACAAATCAATTAATAAGAGACAATCACAAATATAATCGCAATATTCCATATTGGTGTATTACTGTCGAGGCCATTTATATTTAATATTTTTCGTTTCGTTTAGGATTTTTTAGCGAATTTAATTTTTCTATTTAATCATTCCGCTTTATAATTATTTATTTCGTTCGTGTCTCAAAATATATATGATTTACTGGGCATTTTAAAATTATTTCTGCAAAATATTTTTATGAGTCTGTTATTATTTATGACATCGATTTGTCACCTTTTAACAAATAATTTTAAAAATGAATATTTTTCTTGCAGGTTTAAGCGTGATTGTGCTTGTGTTCGTGATCTGAAAATGCGTCAGTAGAAAATGCGTCTGTGATACAAATATTTTAATAGAAAATTCTATAGTATTAACATTGTAATATAGAAGTAGATTTTATAAGAATAACATTCTGAATTTCGAACGCGAACCCGAATTTGAACAAAAGTCGAAAGCCAAAATTTTCGAAATTAGGGGTTTTCTTCAAAATCAGTTTAAATACACGGAAACAAACTGAAAACCAACAAACCTTCATACCGGATTCGTAGTCAGTGACCTCGAAAAAGCAAGGAACTTGTAATAGGACTATACGAAATCAACAATTGTAAAAAGAACATATATAAATCATAAACTATTCTTTATCATTAAAATTTTAATGGCGCTTGATTTGTTTAGGAATGGAATAAATAAATATTCATTATTAATTGTAAAACAATTTTTATTTTTTGTTATGAATTTTAAAATAAATAATATTTGACTTGATTTCGAGTATTCCATAGGGCACCATTACTTTTTAATTTTTCCGCCTATGATTTTGTTGTAGAGGCTCCTGCTACTGTTGATTCGGCCGGGTTTCATTAAAAATTTTCGATACATATATTGTGTTTTACTGTTTTTTTATTAAAATTTTTATTTTATGTCCATAAAGGTAGTGATTTTCATCTGAAGAAGTCATTCTTTATAAGTAATATTAGCAATTTTGTTTTTAAGTAATTTGTTTCATGTCCCTTTAACATTTATCGCACAGTTCTAAAACCTTATATTCCATTTTGATTTGTTTACCGAAGCAATTTTTATTTGATTTTTTAAAAATTAATCGATTGGTCAATTTTAAGTGAAATAGCAAAATAAATGTTTTTAATTTGATATTTTAATTTAATCTGTTATTTTATTCATTTACTTATTGTTTAAACTAATAAAAATATTTTATTTCCAAAAAGAACAAGGTACATAAATCATATTAAAAATTTTTGTGGAGTTATTGCGATGATGATAACTTCAACGCCGACATCAAAGTACGAATGGATGCGTTTCTAAACTTTTATAACATATAATTTAAGAAATTTATTTTTTATAATATATTTTTATGCCTTTTTTAGATGGACTTTTATTTGAGATGAATTTTAAGTTTATTGTATTATTTTAATTATTCATTTATCAATTATTATTAGAGCTTCTTTGTCCAGATTTATTACATTTAATTTTTAGCTTATTATCTTTTTTCATGGATTTAGAAATCTATCACTTGCTCCATTAAAAATCTGCTAATCCTGCAACATATTTTTTCCTTTAATTTGAAAATTTTTATTTTAGTTTTAGTAGAATTTTAATGATTTGTCTTTAATTTTGAATGTGTCTCTTAATTATCAATGTTATGATTTAAAATTTGTGAATATTGTTAGAAATTTAACATGTATAATTTGTTTTCTATTTTATAATTTATTTTTTCTTTTAAATTTGAGCCTTTTTCTTAGGTTTTTAAAAGCAATATTTTCATTATATAAAAATAACATTTTAATAAGAAGAAATTTTACTTCTCTATTTGGTCAGGATAATTCATTTTATTCATGTCACATCAGCACAGCCACGAGTAAGTCCTCGTCCGTAACAGTACGCGTATCGTCCAAAATCTCGTCTTGCGTACCGCCTTGGCATCCACGGTGGTTTCAACAGTGTCCACGGCGTCAACTCCAACAGTCACAACATTGCGGCGCATGTGGCACGTTTGCACCCTTCCATTAAACAGAATTGCAGATTTTCAGGCTGCTCCAGCGGATGGCATAAGAGGTCCACACCAGGGATGGCACGGAATTCCGATTTCCGACTTCCGATTTCCGATTTCCGACATTTTTGGGGTCGGAATTCCGATTTCCGATTTCCGAAAAAATTTGGGACGTCGGAATTCCGACTTCCGATTTCCGAAATTTTGGATAAAAAGTCGGAAATTTTCGGAAATTTTTTTTGAATTTTTTCAAAAAATTTACATTTTTTTACAATTTTTATCAATAAATTGCATTAAAATTTTCAAAAATTTTCCGGCGGCGCCTATCGGCACCGCCGGATCCTAAAAATCTTATTTTCTACAGAAATTTTTGCCTCAACATCGCTAAATTTGGTCATTTTTTGGACAAAATTTGTTAACAATTTGCATTAAAAATTATAAAATTTTCCCCGGCGGCGCCTATCGGCACCGCCGGACCTCCCCCACCATGTTCTCAAAAATTTTGAAAAAACGCGCCGCAAAAAAAGGCAAAATTTTTGATGAAAATCATTGAATAATTTTTTTAAGCAAATATGTATTTAAATAGATCAAAAAATTTTGGAATCGCCTTTTACTTGGTTAAGAATTTAAAATTTAGCCGATTAAAATATTTAGAAAATTTTTTATTATATTTTATATTTTTGAAAAATTTCCGATTTCCGACTTCCGATTTCCGATTTCCGACGTTTTTGGGGTCGGAATTCCGATTTCCGACTTCCGAAAAATTTTGGGTCTCGGAAATCCGATTTCCGATTTCCGAAAAATTTTGGGGCCTCGGAATGCCATCCCTGGTCCACACGACCGACGGAAGGCAAAATACATACGGCAAGACAACAACCTGCAAGCTTTAGTCGCTGATTTTGACCAGCGTGATCCGCTTGGAATACCTTCGCGCATGTGCCTACCACTTACACTTTTAAAAAATTAAGAAAATCATTCAAAAATATATCACAATTTAAACTATGAAATTATTTTAACAAAGGTATTCCAAATACTTGTGCGATAAATAAACTCATGAAATTAAGTGGAATTTGGTTAAATATATAAATGATATTATTTTAGTAAAAATAAAAAATAAATATCCTTAATTTTATATAGTATTAATTTGCCCATGGGTTGAATTTGGCCCAATCTGGGGAAAACAATCACCGGCGAGTTCACTTACTGGCGAAATCAAATACAGACGCCGAAAAAAAAAGAAATAGTTCACTGGCAAAATCACTCGCTGGCGAAATCAATCACTGGCGAAATCACTCACAGGCGAAATCACCTGCCACCATTTTTTATTTCAATTTTACAAATAATTTATAATTTTGTGCCTGAAAAAATCATTCTTTTTGAATTTATGGGTTGATTTTTGAAATTTTTTGAAAGTCTGATCATTATAATTGGATTTATGTATGTATATAATTATTTCAACATTTTAATAGCCAGAAAAAAATTTAGGGGCGGGGAATCCGAAGAATTTTTTTTGGTCAAAATTTGTTTAGTCTTATTTTAAAAAGTTCAGCGCCGGAGAGCAAAAACAGGAATTGTAACCATTTTTAGCCAAAAAAGACTAATTTTTGCTATTTGGAGTCAAAATTAAAAAATAAAAAATAAAATCGAGTAATCATAGTCTGGCGGTGCCGATAGGTGCCGCCGGGCAAATTTTTTTTTTGAAATTTTTATTAAGAAAAATCGACAAAAAATTTTAAAAGTCCCAATTTTTCCTGTAAAAATTTTTGATTTTTATTTCGGGCGGGGGAAGGGGGGAATTCCTCCCCTCACCTGGCTAAGGTTTTATGAATTTTCATAAAATGCGTGAAAAATAGGTGTGACAAAAAAGTGATGCCTCTATTTTCTAGGCGAACTACCAATAGCCTTAAGAACACCTATAAAAAAATAATAAATCTATTTAATTGCTAAATAAATCGAAATACGGGTAGCCCTTTAAATAAAAAATATAAAATTTGTTTTTTATAAAAATAATCTTACAAGAAATCGTCTCGAAAAAATAATCCAAAAGTCAAATTACGGATCAAAATTACGGAAAAATCCCAAAAATCCGTAACCCGTAATCAGTAACTCCAAAAACCCCGTAATTTCCGTAATCCGCAATCCGTAATCCGTAATTGCGTGCAGTCCTGGTTCGAACCCTCCAAACATTATCTTTAATTATAATTTTTTGATTCTTTCTGAAGCTAGCTGCCCTGATTTCTTGTTATAAAGTTGTAGCGTTTTAAATTTTTCGATTAAAATTTCTTTCTTTCTAAGACAATGCCTTTAAAAAGTTATTCTTTTTTCAATAATTTTTAAATTAACATTTTATCGTTTATATTCATCATTTATTGTTTTTACTGAATTTAGCTTTTTCGGAAAAGGCAATTTTCCCGACTATAAATCATAATTTTTTTAATATGGACTGGGAAATTATGATTAGAATTTGAAACTTTTAATGGAACATATTTCGATATTAAAAATGTAAAAATATTTTTTAAAAGTGCTACTGATGGGAGGTGTCACTCCTTTGTATTTTTTGGGATAATTGCCTTATTTTTGCACATGTTTTCTATAATTTTGGTGATAAATTATCATTAATTTTCTTATAATATTTCTTATTTTAGAGAAAATAAATAAAGTTAATGGAACTTTTCGATATTAAAAATATAAAAATGCTGAGAATAAGTTATAAATTTGTCAATTTCTATACAGTCCGAAAAAAGGTAACCCAATCAGTAGAAGAGAGCATGGCATTTATTTGCAAGTAATTAACTTTTTTAAAGTTAAAGTGTTTAAATTTTCTACAAGAAAACCATTTTAGTCTTAAATCGAATTTACAGTTGTTGTGATCACTAAGTGAGAATGGGGGGCCAACTGAAATGTTTTTATGAGAAATTTATTATTTGTAAAATTAAATTCAAATAATTGCATTCCCTGTTGGGTTATTTAATCATTTGATTATGTCGTAAACCTTCAACAAAACCAAGCAAATTTCTTTCATAATTTGTCAAATTATTTTGGAAAGAGAAAAGACCATTTTGGTTCCAATGATTAGTAAAATTAAAATCTCTAACAATGACAAAATTTTCTGTCAGGACTGTTAGTGAGGAAATTAATTTTAGAAGCTGCATAAACTAACAATCGGTCAAAGATTAATATATTGTTCCTATGATTTATTAATTTTCTTTAAAATATGTTTTAGATATGTTTTTAAATTCTGTTTTGAAAGATTGTGTCTCTTATTTTTCATATTCTGGTTATTTTATTTTTAATCTAAACATTTTAATGAATTTTTTAAATATATTCTTTTAAACTTGGTATTAATTATTAATTTTAATACCTTTACAACTCTAACAGTATTATTTTTCATAAATTACAATTATATAGAATTTTCTTGTATGTTTTTTTTCTTGATCATAGCATGCCCAATCTCATGGAACGCATTAATATGTGTCTTCTTCCCTAGATTCTAAAATTTATTTGAGCTCATTAATTTTGGAGTTTGATCTTTATTTTTGAAAAGTTTATTATTTATTAGTTTTTCTTTCATTTAATAATACGAATCATTTATTTTTAATAATTTTACATGAAAAAAAAAATTAAATTTTACTAAATAATGAATGGATTTTTTTGGCTTTTGGCCCTTGGAATGGGTTTTCTATAATAAACGGCTCTAAATATGCTAAAACAACAATAATTAAATTCAAGACCATTTTAATAATACGCTTTTAAAAGAATAAATAAATATTCAAATAAATATAGATTAGGTTGCGAGTAGATCGAAGGTTAAGAATATCAATGAACTTATACAATCATGACCTCTTCTTATGCATACTATCATAGATCTTTTATAGAGGAGCTTTTTATTCTTTACAGTAAATATTATTATTTTTGAAAATTCTTAACAATTATTAAATATAATGTGGAAATATTGTTTTTTTTTTATAAATCGAGAATTTTTTCTTGTAGCATTTCGCATAAATTATATTTCCATTGAAAATTATCCTATTAAATATTTTAATGTGTTCGATAAATATTTACGTCTCTATCGTCACAAAAGGTTTCAAATTCACTTCAAACGTCCTCCTTATGTTTGTTTTTTCTCTGTACAATTAGTTTTTAGATTGTATAAAAATATTTAATTTGTTAGTTGATATTAAAAAATGAAAAAATTAAATAAATACTGTTTGGTATGATTTTGATAATGTTTTCTGCGAACTTTTAAAAAAATTTTTTTCATTTGGAAAACTGTGTACTTTGTGATTCTTTTTTATTGAATTTATTTTTAAATTTAATCATGTTTAAAAAATCTATTTAGCAATGATTAATTGTATAGCTGCGTTGGAATACGTTCGTTTATTTTTGAGAGAATATCTGCTAAGCTTGTTAACATATTAACAATAGAAATGATTATTGAAAAACTTAAATACTGTTCACTTAATTAACCGATGGTTTTTATTTTATTTAAAATAACATTTGTAAAGATTTGATATTTTTACTAAATAAGATTATTATAAATTATTTTATAAAATATTTGATTTCTTTTATTTAAGATGATGAGTTCACTTATTTGCTGTTCTTTTAATTATTTTTTGGTACTTTTCAAATGATTATTTATTTATTTCTTTTTAAATGTTTCTACAAATTATTTACAGTGCTTGTGTATCTGCGCAAATTCAACTTAATATTTACCCTTGCTTAATAATGTATTTTACGTCGTTTTTCTGCAAGGCAACTGTTTTCGTCTGTCCAATGCAGTAATCATTTCTTTTAATAATTATTCATTTATTTGTTTGTTTTAATAAGTTTCTAAATTGTAAGCATTTTGTTTTTAGATAATGTTTTGCTAATTATTTGAATGCTTAATTTTTGACGAAAAAATAAATTTACAAATTATTTATGGAATTATTGGTTTAATCAAGCCATCTATATGATTTTGATTTAAATGCATTTTGATGATATTTTTAAATTTTAGAAGATGAATGATTTACTTAAAGCTTTTTATATTTTTAAAGTGTGCTAGTCCCCGGTACCCGTCCATCATTGCGGTATGAAATTTCACACCTCGCATAAAATTCTTATATTCTTCGAAAGCTCTAGATGTTTAGAAGATATTTCTAAGCTACTACTAAGCGATTAAGCTTCTCACAAAAAAGTTGTCGCTGGAAAACCGCAAAAAAAAGCAAAATTTTCTAAGTTTTTTATTTCAATCTTTTTTAGAATTGGTCATTCTCTGTAATTCTTAGTAAGCTAATAGAGCCTGTTAAGAACTTTCGAATGATATCAAGAATGTTGAATTCGATCAACAAAGAAAAAAGTTATGGTTGTCGAAACTTGGCTGGGACGGAGTTGGCGGGACAGAGTTGGCCCGTTCCGATGGGAAGGGATAGAAAAGGAGCAATAAATGAGCAAAAAGTAAAACCAAAACATTTTTATCGACATATTTATTTTGTTTTATTTTCCAGTTTATCTATAATAAATTTTTAAATTTACATTTTAAAAGTTTCGTTTGAATTGTAAATTGCAGCCTGCCAAATTATCACATAATGCCGCACAATGAATAAAAGAAAATTATAAATTAAAATAATCTATTTTTTTCAGACTTTGGCTCAAATTTTGAAGCCATTGTTAATGGTGACGCGTGAAAATAATAAAAATTTGTGGTGAAGATTGAATTAAAAACTTAAATTTTATACATAATGGTATTTTTAAAGAAAATGATAATAAAAATAATATTTACTTTGTACATAAGAAAATTCTTAATTATTTTCTATAGAAATAAATAAAATTAAATTCAGTTGCTGCAAACAAAACTGATCCAATAAAAATATAAATTTCTAAAAATGCCTAGAAAACAGCTTGTCTAAATTGAAAATAACGAAAAAATAAAATAAATTCTAAAGCTGATTATTAAATGTTTTCCAAAACGGCTGTAAATAAATGACAATTTTGCCTATTCGCTAGTTTATTTGATTTACTGTAATGTTGAAACTGAAATAAGGCAAGTTTTTGTAGTTATTATTTTTGATTGTTTTGGGTTAAATATTTTATATTTATGTTTTATTTGCTAAACGTTTATTCTAAACAAACTAATGTAATGATTTTTATTAAATCTTATGTACATTACGGTTTTTTCAAAATAAGGTTTCAAACTTTTTAATTTCAAAAATTTATTGTAGTTTATTATTTAAATATTTTAAAGATTTTAATTAATTATAAATATTATAACTATATGATGATTTATTATTTTTTATTAAATTTAAATGTTCATTATTTTGTTATTAGGAATCGTAATAGGATTAGAATTCCTTTTTTCTATTCTTCTAACTTTCATCAAACATAATTCCATCCAACATATTTTGGGTTTTCGTTGTTGATTTTTTTTGTTTGTTAAATAAAATGTTTATTTATCTTATTCAATTATGATTTATAAATTTTATTTCATTTTGTTTTTTCTTTAAAAATATGTTCATTATTTTTATCTTTATAGCTTCGTTTTCTTTTGATAATTTACTTTAATTTTAAGACCTTTAAAAACTTAATAAAACAAAACAAAAAATTTTCTTGCACCATTCTTTAACTTTTCATTTTTATTCACAACTTTTATTTTTAAAAATATATTTTCTTCATTGATTTTATTGACAACTTTTACTTATTTTACTCGTAAAAACTAGTTAAATACTAGCTTTTTCTTTCAAAGTACGCTCCAAGTTTTTCTTTGATTGATTTCAGTTATTTTGTCTATTTTGGTATTGCCATTTTCAGATTTTTTGTTTGCTTTTACATTTTTTTAATGATTAGAAACTTCTTTAGCCTTTTTAAACTTGCAAAATTATTAAATATATAGTAATTGATTGAGTTTAAATGTGAGTTAAGCTATGACTTGGTTAGAAAAATAGCTTTTTTAATTCTTGAATTATTAAAGTTTTGAAAGGAATGCCTGGCACTCTTGTTTTAACAAATTCTCATTTTAACGAATGCCATGTTACTCCATTTTTGAAGTAGTGAATGGCACTCTACTTTGTTGATAAATAAGCAATTCATATATATTAATTTATTTCACCATTTTCTTGTACTTTTTTTAAATTCTTTCATTTGTTAAGCTTTGAGAATTAATGTAAACATGGAAATTAAAAATTTTATCTCGCAAAATTTAAAAAAATTCTTATCATTCGAAATAATTATACAATATATTTTAATTTTTTTTTGTAACTCTTACCAAATTTATTTCTTTAATCATTAATTAGCACAAGTTTTTTTATTTTCCGAATATAAATATATTTTTTGATTATAATTATTGATATTTCGCAATCTTCTCTAATTATTGATATCTAAAATTATGAATTATAAAACCAAATTGATTAGAGTTTAATACACTTGATTCAGTCCAATTTCGGCAAAATTGCTAATCGGACGACGCATTAAATTATCAGGTATAAATAAAACTTCATGTATTTTTAAATACTGTTTCGTGTTTTTTTATTTAATTTTTTAATTAAACATTTATTTTGGGTTTTTTGGGTTTTTTATTTAATGGCGCTGAGTTATCAAAAGAATAATTTTGGTAAATCAGTTTTTAATTTTATTTTTATTTTTATTCCGCTGATAATTTTGGTAAATCAGTTTTTAATTTAATTTTTTATTTTTATTCCGCTGATTTTTATTTAAATTCATGCTTATAATTATTTATAAAATTTTTTTTACGAATTATAGATCTTATGTAGATTTTTTAATAATTTTCAAAAAAGACTATTTGATATATATTTGTTATTAAATGAATTAAGTTTTGTTAATTATTTTTTGTTTTTTAATCTTTTAATTGTTCAATTAAATTCTGGGAATTCATATATTTTCTATATTACACATTTGGTTTTATCTATAACAAAAGATACATTGTCATTTTTTTTTCCACTATAGGGGGTTTTCAGCTCAAAGCGAATAATTGTTTTAAATTGCAAAATTTTCATAAAAAACTATCACATTTAATTTTTATATATATTGAAATTTTTTAAAATTTTTCCGTTTCATATATTCATAATAGTTTATTATGCTCATGTAGTTTTCCATCAGTGTCAATATTGTTTGAAATAATTTTAATTTTTTTAATAATGGCATGCTAAAAACAGAAACAGAAACGCGTAAGCCTTTTGCATTTCGCCTGACAAAATTCATAATTTCTATGCTTAATAATATTATTAAAATGCTTTTTATGTTTAATTACATCTAGGTCCTATTACAATATTATTATCTATTATTTTATAAATATTAAAAATAAATCTTGCATAATAATCACTAATAAATCAAACATTTTAAATTTTTTTACAATTAGGCCCTTTTTTAATTTCAATTAATTTTAAATAGTTTAAAAACTTTCATATAAATCTATCTTAGAAGAAACATAAGACATACTCTGATTATTATAATAGCAAATGAAAATTTCTAAAAATATTTAATTTCTCAAACAAAACTAAAATACTGAATTTGAAATTTGGAAATCAAAATTTTTTTAATTTAAGGGAATTAGAGGTTAAGTGTCGTCGCCACTGTTCATTTTCTTTAAAGGGGTTTTTGGCACTTTGGTTCTCTTGTATAACTTCAGTTCATTTCTCCTTTTGATTTTTCGTTAACAATTCATTTAATTTCCATTTCTGGTTTGCCTGCCATTTTTCTTCTTTTCTAGCTTCCAATTCAGTCCAATTTCCAACAAATAGGTATTTGATATATTTTCATTCGTAAAAGTAAATTTAAGTTTTAATGAATTTTGTATATTCATTATTAAAATAAAATTTTTAAATTATTTTATGGAATTTTTTTATTTTCATCATTTAATAGTGAAAACCTGAAAATTAATATTTTGTGTTTCATTTTATTATAAATTAAATTTCTAAATTAATTATATAATTTTATTTTCATTTAATAGAGAAAATCTGAAAATTAATAACTTTTTGATGTTAATAAAATTGTGAATATAATTTAAAACACTGCTTTTTTTATTTTGAAACGGAGGCAAAATCTTGCCGACCGAAGACGAAACTGTCCCCTAAAAATTCAATGAAATTATAATGTTTATAATATTTTTCCTATAGAGGTGGCGGTACCGTCCAAACGGTTATGTTTCCGCCGTTTGACGATGTGAGATGGTATCGGCTCGCATCAATCGCCACTCTTATTGCTTCCAAATCTGTGAGTAACTTCTCCACGATACCTCCCGCTGTTGGCATTTGGTGACCTATTGTGCCGTTTAGTCCGTTGGTGCCTCCGTTTTTAATTATTTTGCCATTTTCATTTATTTAAAAAAAAATTAATCTTGCATAATAATCACTAATAAATGAAGCATTTTAAATATATTTAGTCCTTTTACATGATTGTTAAATTTCAAGTAATTTTAAAATATTTTAAAACTCGTATGAATCTATCTTAGAAGAAACATAAGGCATAATATGATTAGCATAATAGCAGATGAAAATTTCTAGAATATTTCATTTCTCAACAAAATTAAATACTGAATTGGAAATTTGGAAATCAAAATTTTTTAATTTAAGTGAATTAGTGGTTCAATGATGAAGAACAAAGTTTAAATATTTATGTTTAATAAGACTGCACAAAAATAGGAAATTTAGAAATAAGAATTATTTTAATTTACTAATTTTATTTTTATATTTATACAATAAATTTTTAAAATAATTAATTCTAAATTTCTTAAAGTTTCACTAAAACTGAATAGAGATAATTTATATTTTATTAAAATACATAATACTATTTAAATTCCTTTATTATTAGACTGAGTTTGAAAAATTTTGGTTTTAGGCTTCTTTTATTATTTAATCTTAGTGCATTGATTCTCAATTTTGCCGATGAAAATATTTATTTTTAGTTTAGGTTCTATTTCTTGGTGTGAAAATTCTTTAAGCTTTTTATTTAAGGACGAAATTATAGTATTACCAAATTATGTTCTTGCTTTTATTTCTTATACCCAAGTTAATAAATTTATCAAATTTTACTACTATTATTATCAAATAAATTATATATATTTTTGGCCTGTGAATGGAAGTACTTTGTAAATTACAAGTAAATTTTTGTTAATGACTTGCGATATTCTTATAAACAAAAATTTTTATAATTTTTAATCTCTTAGATTTTTTGTGATCCCAAAAGAAATTTTTATAATTATTCATTAGAAAATTTCAACAATTATAGTATTGGTTTCAATTTATCCTGATTTTATAAT